>RDPX01000046.1:498546-510807 GCA_003991215.1 Morbakka virulenta | reverse complement strand
CTCTCTCTCTCTCACTCTCTCTCTCTCTCTCTCTCTCTCTCTCTCTCTCTCTCTCTCTCTCTCTCTCTCTCTCTCTCTCTCTCTCTCTCTCTCTCTCTCTCTCTCTCTCTCTCTCTCTCTCTCTCTCTCTCTCCCTCTCTCTCTCTCTCCCTCTCCCTCTCTAAATGCCGTATCCTCTGAGGACGCTAACGATCATGGCTTTTTAAACCGTCATTTATCACTCTGCATATATTTTCTAGATACGCTACCCTTTGTCTTCCTCTACCTCTTTACCCCTCTATTTTTCCTGACAAAATTATAGCTGTAGGCTACTTGAAATTTGCTATATGGTGGATTTAATTTGATTTTCTTTGAAGAGCCTGCAATATTTTGGCAGATATGGCCTCTTCGGACATCTCTGCTACAAATGACATGGGTGGAAGTTACCCTTTTAAACAAATCCTAATTTGTTTTTTATGTTAAATCAAGACAGCTGTCGCATTTTGGTTTAATGGGTTGTTACACAACACTGAAATTTACTCGTTTTACATAGCCATTGACAAACCGCAGAACTACTTACCATATTGGGAAGAAAGAGAGCAAAACAATTCCCATTTCCAGAACGAGACTGTCCAACCTGTGCTTTTGCTTTGTGCGTTATGTCATCTGATATAAACGACTTATATAAGGAAGATTTTAAAGCACATGATTTCTTATGTAACAGTTTCTAAGGAAGGCTTGGACGTGGGGGTTTTTCCAATTGTTTACAAAAGCAACTTCTAATTTCTCACTGAGCGTAAAGAGGAGACTTTTAAAAAATGAAACTATCTACTGTACCTCTACAACTTATCTTGAACTAACTTATCTTGCATCAAAACCTGATCTACATGTTGTTTCACATCAATTTTATTAATAAAAGGTTTCCTGATTTACTACTATTATTTAATTCAAAATAACGAAGAAACGTCATTAATAAAGATAATAATAACTTTATAAATTATTTCTTGGCGCCTCACTTATCCCTGTTGACATGGTCACGAGAATGAGTTAAAAACGGGCGGTCATCATGCATTTCAATAATCCCAGTGTATTTACCAACATTGACAAGCTTAGATGAAGACATTGTCTTGAAAGTTTATCATGTGATTATTCGTAAGCTTTTTCTGAGCTACGTTTCGACACATACTTTTCCCATTGTCAGGCTAATGAAATGACTTGGTACGGCATTTTCATATACCTTGATAGGGTTGTCCTACGTGTAGACAGGGATCAAGTTGTTTCGAGGGGTGAAGCTATACCCATGATGTGTTTGTTGTGTTTGTTTCTTCAGTGTTGGAAGTCATATTTCTTGAAATGTTTAGAATATACTGCCGATGTGATTGCTGTGCTGTAGGAAATGAGTTGTTTCTTCTATTTTTGTTCTTGGGCTTTAACCCCATATCCCAATCCACCCCACACCATCAGAGTCGTAGGCTCACTTTAAGTTACAATAATTCTCCATTTCTCTTCCTTATTGACAGCCACGTGTATTCGACCAGACCATTTGTTGATATTGTTTACCCAAGCTCTTCTCTCTTCTGCTCTTTTCCCCATTTTGTTACCCTTTATTGACTCCAATATTCACATTCCGGCCCCGGAGTCCAATGCGCATGACTGAAGCAAATCTATGCCCACTTTGAAACAGATGTGGTCATTTTATGCAACTGGCCGTCTTTTAGTTAGGGAAAGGGAGCGAAACCAAAGAGTTTAGGATTGCTCCACATAAGTTTCAGAAATCATGCTTTACTCATGTTCCCATTAATTTTGCAAATATGAAAAAACAAAATTGAAATACGATCAACTGCTTTTGTTTTTATGTAAAGAGCTTTACCAAAAAAAATCTAATTAAAAGTAGTTTGAAAGAGCTTAAAGTTTTGCTAATGTATGGAGCCTTTAGCCCATAGTCTCCCTTCTGAGTTTCAAGTAAGTTTTGGAAATTATCANTTTCTTTGAAGAGCCTGCAATATTTTGGCAGATATGGCCTCTTCGGACATCTCTTCTCCAAATGACATGGGTGGAAGTTACCCTTTTAAACAAATCCTAATTTGTTTTTTATGTTAAATCAAGACAGCTGTCGCATTTTGGTTTAAATGGGTTGTTACACAACACTGAAATTTACTCGTTTTACATAGCCATTGACAAACCGCAGAACTACTTACCATATTGGGAAGAAAGAGAGCAAAACAATTCCCATTTCCAGAACGAGACTGTCCAACCTGTGCTTTTGCTTTGTGCGTTATGTCATCTGATATAAACGACTTATATAAGGAAGATTTTAAAGCACATGATTTCTTATGTAACAGTTTCTAAGGAAGGCTTGGACGTGGGGGTTTTTCCAATTGTTTACAAAAGCAACTTCTAATTTCTCACTGAGCGTAAAGAGGAGACTTTTAAAAAATGAAACTATCTACTGTACCTCTACAACTTATCTTGAACTAACTTTTCTTGCATCAAAACCTGATCTACATGTTGTTTCACATCAATTTTATTAATAAAAGGTTTCCTGATTTACTACTATTATTTAATTCAAAATAACGAAGAAACGTCATTAATAAAGATAATAATAACTTTATAAATTATTTCTTGGCGCCTCACTTATCCCTGTTGACATGGTCACGAGAATGAGTTAAAAACGGGCGGTCATCATGCATTTCAATAATCCCAGTGTATTTACCAACATTGACAAGCTTAGATGAAGACATTGTCTTGAAAGTTTATCATGTGATTATTCGTAAGCTTTTTCTGAGCTACGTTTCGACACATACTTTTCCCATTGTCAGGCTAATGAAATGACTTGGTACGGCATTTTCATATACCTTGATAGGGTTGTCCTACGTGTAGACAGGGATCAAGTTGTTTCGAGGGGTGAAGCTATACCCATGATGTGTTTGTTGTGTTTGTTTCTTCAGTGTTGGAAGTCATATTTCTTGAAATGTTTAGAATATACTGCCGATGTGATTGCTGTGCTGTAGGAAATGAGTTGTTTCTTCTATTTTTGTTCTTGGGCTTTAACCCCATATCCCAATCCACCCCACACCATCAGAGTCGTAGGCTCACTTTAAGTTACAATAATTCTCCATTTCTCTTCCTTATTGACAGCCACGTGTATTCGACCAGACCATTTGTTGATATTGTTTACCCAAGCTCTTCTCTCTTCTGCTCTTTTCCCCATTTTGTTACCCTTTATTGACTCCAATATTCACATTCCGGCCCCGGAGTCCAATGCGCATGACTGAAGCAAATCTATGCCCACTTTGAAACAGATGTGGTCACTTTACACCACTGCCCGTCTTTTAGTTAGGGAAAGGGAGCGGAAGCAGAGATTAGGATTCCTTCTGTAATGCAATTAAGTGGACAGTTCTAGTAACAAAAGTCAGGTTTTGGGTAGTGGTTGAAAATTTTCTGTTCGAATAGGTGATATCCAATTAAGTGATCTACTTTGTAGATATTTATATACATACATATATATGTTTATTTGAACGAATATGTATATTAAATTTTAGAGTGACAATAACCTAATCTGTAAACTGTCACACATCTTTCCAGACCAATGCTTTTCGCTTTCGCAACAAGTTAAACAATGGTGAAGATGTCCTTGAATAAATATTGTCTAAGTGATTGCGAATAACCTTTTAACTACTTGATTATACAACCAATTGGTTTTTTTAACAAGCTCTATACTGCAAATTAACTGGAACAGAGCTCGGTTGGGTCTTGACCTGAAAGAAGCAATGTGCAAAAAACCATTTACATGGAGGTCAGTTGTTGGGACGCCCTCGCTTATCCTTTTCTTAAACCAATTCAATTCACCGATTAGAAACTGACATTTTTGCCAATTTAAGGTAATACCATTCTCTTGGCAACATTTGAAAACATCTTCTAACCTATGAAAGTTGAAACAAATTAAACAGGGCTAATATTATATATTTTTATAAACTATGTAACAAGCAATATTGAACATAACAAAAATAAAAATATCAATAATAATAGAAAGAAAAATAAATAATGATTTCATCTCATCCTATCTTCTTCAAGAGGTGACGAAAAATGCTACCTTCATTAAAATGCTCGGTATAAAATTAACAATAAAAAGTTAACAAACAAAAGTATGGAACATTTGATCAGCAGGACATGGAAAAAGAGACGTTCCCTTTCTGGATGTTCTAGTTAGTAAAGAGAGAAGCTGATTAAAGCATTTCTCTTACCAACTACAGGAAACCAAGCCACACTCACCAGTACCTCAATAATCCATCACACCATCTGGTCTCACCTCGTAATAGTTTCATCACCACTCTATTTGGAAGAGTAAGAAGTATTATTTTCAGCAAATATCATCTTACAGAAGTAGAAAAGCAGCTTCATAAGGTTTTCTTGTCCAATGGATACCATGCTAAGGATGTCAAGATAGCCTTACACAAAGCCATTCGTTCCTATCATGAAGATGAGGTGCCTCTGAAACGTAAAGATCTGCCATATGTGAAGAACACCAGTGACCACATAACACGAACTCTTCGACAACACAAATTCAATGCTCCCACTTACTGTATCCACCTTAAGGAAGATTCCCTCAAAACCAAAGGAATCAGCCCACTAGAAGAAAAAAACAATTGAGTTTACAGACTGCTATGTAAGGATTTTCCTATTTTCCTTGAATCAAAAAGAACAAAAACGTAAGAGAACTGTTTAAAAAGGTAACATCAAGATTCATGAAATAGCGGAGCACTGTTAGACACAAGATTACGGCTTTGACTGGGAATATAAAACAATTATAGACAGGGAAATCAATGCGACAAGAAGAAAGATTAATGAAATAATCCATTCCCTACAGCAGCTCTATCACATCAACAGAATATTCTACACGCTTCTAGAAATATTACTTCAAACAATAAAGAAAGAAATTCAGCATAGATATGGTGCCCGTCGCTAAAACAACTTGATCCCTTTCTACACGTAGGTCCACAATACCAAAGTATAAATCCGCCTTACCTTATCAATCACTTCAGTAGTCTGAAGATCGGAAAAGTATCGCTGGAAACGTAGCTCAGAAAAAAGCTTACGACTCGTGACCAGATAAAATTTACATTAAATGCTTCGTCCGAGTCCTAAAAAGTCAGAAATTTCAACTTCAAACAAAGTGTAACTGTTTGATTTGTTTACGAACCCCACATGTTAAATAGAGAGAATTGGAATATATTGACACAACACATTATGAGAAAAGTTGACACGACGCACGACAAGCCACATGCATCCAACAACAAGTAAATTGACCAGACTGAAGTACAAATTTCTGTGGTGCAAGTATCTTTCACAGTTTAAGCTCCGACACGAATTTCAGAGACACGGATTGTAAGGCTTAATCTGTACATGTATAATGCAAAACATAGGAATAGACACTGTAGTGACTGAACAATATGTATATTGTCATATCTGCTTTATACACTGCTCCGCTGTATATTGCTTTATTCTGGTTAAAGATAATCTCACTTGAGTTACACTCAAAAGCATCTTCTCCTGACTTTTGACTACTGCTTTTGGCGACTCATGCAAAGTACAAGACCGTTTCAATAGTCACAGAACCATTTGCTCGAGAACACTCAAGGCCATTCATTACATTCAAGAGTTCCAATAAAGACACATTACTATTTCAAAAATCGTTAGAGAAACAATATTTTGGCAGATATGTCAACAGATATGGCAGATATGGCCTCTTCGGACATCTCTGCTTCAAATGCCAAGTGTGGAAGGTAGACTTTAAAACAAATCATACTTTGTTTTGATGATAAATCAAGACATCTGTCGGAATTTAGTTTTGATGTGTCGTTACGTAACAGGGATATTTGCTTGTTTTTCATTGCCATTGACAAACCGCAGAAATATTACATTGTTACTTGTAGATAGTCCATGGTGCATGACAACACTTAGGAAGGGTCTCAAGGTCGTTACATTCAAGAGTTTTAATAAATACACATTACTATTTCAAAAGTGTTTTTTTCCGCAGTCACAGGCCAAGTCCAAGTCATAAACTCGTTACTCTCAGACCTCATGAAAACAAAGGTATTCATCAACCTGATTTAAATCCAGACTTGCACAAATTTTCAAAAGTAAAATTAGCTAGTCACTGGCTCCATTCCTTCACAAGTATGATATTTGTTTTGCTAAAGCTGTCATTCTGTGATATTTTATATTCAATGGAAACGAATAATAAATTCAAGAAAATATCATGGCGGCTACAACAATGGAAAGAATGTAAAGAGTTTTAACTGAACACTTCTTAGAATAACAGGCCCAAACACAGAGGAGATAGTTGGCGTTTTTTGCGTATATTTGTTACAGCAATAATGGAAAATTAATTGGAATTTACTGGAATTAACTTGACTCCCGTGTAATGCGAAAAGAATTTATGATATATCGTGTTCCTCTACAATAAAGTTCATTTTTGTAGTCTTAGGACAAATAATCCATAATTCTAGGTGAAACTTTGATCAATGCATACTATAGAAAGAACCTTCGTCGCTGAAAATTTCAAACGGGATACACTTAAAACCTTACAACACAATGTTATGCTATGGAGGAGCATATTTATACGGAGGCATATTCGTTTAGGACAACTACCTTTAGTTCATAATGCCAAAGTACCTATCACCTCTACATCAAAGTCGTTTTTGACGAATGGAGCCATGCTATGAAATATTTACCTTTGGAAAATCTATTATGCTAGACCAAATGCAAGGATAATTATTTACCGGACAAATGTTCAAGTTGACTAAGGATGATTTTGAAGCATAACGATTTGTTTTTATTTCTACACACTTAATATTGGTTTTAGCATTATATTAGTAATAAACGATGCAACTTTAATGCACGTGTTGTTCTTTGGGAATCTATGCCAAAGGGCCTATGTGGTGGCGATGACATAAAAAAGCAAAACGAGATCATAGTTATGGTTGTAAACTTCGTAAATACCTACTGACAATGATTTTGCTGCTGAATGGTAATATAGCTTCGAATCCTGGTCCATCTTCGACAGAAAAATGCAAGTTGGAAGATTTTACCCGTTCTCGTGGCATCAAGTTCTTACATCAAAATATATGTAGACGTATTTCCCATAAATACAATCTCCAAGACTTGTTGTCAAGACCGGGTTGTAATAAGATTCATGTAATGGGAATAAGTGAGAGTCATCTTGTACTCGAGGAAGCAAGAATTTGGCAGGAAACAAGGAAATGCAAATTGATGGCTTTGTTACCCAAAGAAAGGAACGTAAACGTGGAAGGGGTGGCTGTGTTATTGTTTATTTAAGCAATTCACTTAAATGGATAAGAAGCCAGGACTTAAAATGCCAAGATATTGAATGTATATGGCTTGAAATCATTTTTGACAAATCTAAAAGTCTTCTTTTTGGAAATATCTACCGCTCTCCGGATACGTCACCATATCTTCCCAATTATTTCGAGGAAAGTGAGAGTTTATGCTGCAACATGTAAGCATTGAAGGGAACGAATCTGTGTTGCTTGGGGACTTGAACTGTAATTCTTTGAAAGAGCACGATAATCGTTCTTTGAAAAATATCCTAATACGACAAGGTTTTTCACAAAAGATAACTGAACCAACCAGAGTAACAAAAGAACCAAAATCACTCATTGATGTCGTTCTTAAAGATGCCAGCAATCATTTGGCTAAATCAACTGTGATAGACAGTTGTCTGAGCGACCACTGAATGACTGATGCAGTCAGAACGATGCACACTTTTCGTCTCCTGCCACGAGAAATCTACTGTAGAAACTACAGGAATTACAAGAAGGAACTGTTTGTAAAAGATCTTAAAAGCGTCCCCTTGGAGCATGTTTGTAACAGTTTAGATGTGAATGCAGCATACGATAATTTTGAAACTTTTGTCTCTGACTCAGTAAATAAATATGCACCGTTGATAAAAAGAATGGCCCGTGCAATCTGATGTCCATTGAGGACACCTGAGATAAATGATCCCATCAAAGTAAGGGACTACTATCTTCGTAAGGCAGAGAATTCTGGGGCCGATAACTATTGGTACCTCTACAAAAAGCAAGAAACAAAGTTGATAGTCTAATCAGAAAATCCAAAGCCAAATATCATCGAAGCTTGATAAGTAAAAACGCAAAGGATCTGAAACACTTTTGGAGGCCTGTCAAATAGGTGTATCGTATGAAAGAAACATCCCCATCAAGTTGTAAGGTATTCGAAATTTCTTGGAAATTGATAGATAACACAATGTAACAAAATTTCAAAGGAGTTGTGCTTGACTCATTTTTATTAACGTTTGTGAATCAGTTTTTTGCGCTGATTCCAAATATGCTATTTGTTTTTCTGTAGCATCGTTCGTTTTTCCACAAGTGTCAACTTTGCATTTCTGGTACCTAACATTTTTGTGGTGCCTTCATTTTTGTCAGGAGAAGTGATTACACAACAAAAACAACAGATTTGCAACCATAATTCTCTATAAAGTTCAACTTCAAAGAAGCGCTGCATGCTAATGTTAACTGATCAAACATAAACTTATATTGAGCCGACTAAGCTTCCCGTCTAGGCTCCTACCATTTTGCTAATTCAGCGAAGTTTGTTTGTTTATTTAGCAAGCACCAAACAAGAGCGATGTGAACAAAGCTATTGATGTGCAATGATCTTTAGTGCAGAGTTTTGTGCAGCATAATAAGTATGATTACAATCAGGGGAAAGGTGATCAGAAGTCAAGCATTACCCTTCGCTTCATTACTTATTCATATTCTGTGAATAGTTTCCTCCACATTGCTCAGGATTCATTTTGGGATATTAATATTGATTTTTCCTTAATTTTACTATATATTGCACAAATAGGACGTGCAAGAACTCTCCCAACAATTTTCTGTTACGTTTGTGGGTATTACATTGCCAGAAAGCATGCTTCTTATATAATCATAGAGAGACAATAAGTCTTGGGTTGCCTATCGACTGTACTTTGGGATACCAATGGGCGATCAGGATGAGCCATGGGCTCCACATGTCATTTGTGGTACGTGCCGATCAAGCCTTGAAGGATGGCTGCGAAATAAAGAAAAAGTGATGCCGCTCGCAATTCCACGAGTATGGAGAGAGAAAAGCAATCATCATGACAATTGTTTCTTCTGCATTATCGATGTTTCAAAGTATAGGAAAGGTAAAGGAAGAACATCTCTTCATTATCCTGACATTCCGTCATCCAGAGCGCCTGTTTCTCACGATGAGCAACTACCAGTACCGCAACCTCCCCGAAAATGTAAGTACGATGTATCTAGTGATTTCAGCAGTGCGTTTCACAAATCAATTTGAGGATTTTAAGCAATAATCATTATGATCATAAATCCATCTTCACGTATTTTATCAGTAACTCGTTGCTTTCACTTTGTTTTCAGTTTGAAACTGCGATGGAGATATCATCTGATGATTCAACGGCTGCAAGTACTGAAGGTCAAGATAAAGCCTATCATCCAACGTGTAGCACTAAACCTCACTATCCAAATCAACAGGAACTTGACGATCTGATCAGAGATCTAGGTCTAACTAAGTCTGAAGCTGAGCTACGAAAATCTCGAATGGAATTTGCTGAAAGGAGACTGTAAGGTGTCTGTGTACCAAAAGCGTCATGCCGTATTTGAGAGCTTTTTTTGAAGCCAGTGGTTATATGTGCTATTGCAAGGATATAAACGGGTTATTTGCTGCTATCGGATTCCAACACGAGCCTTCCTAATGGCATTTATTCATAGATAGCTCTGTAAGGAGTTTGAAAGAGGTTCTACTAATCAATTGGTTAAGGCTGTGAAAAAGTGCCGGGTTCTCATGTACGCAGATGATTCAGTTTTTTATACTGCAAGTCAAACCATCGCTGAAATCGAAAGGGCATTGACCAATGAGATGGAAAATATTTGAAATATGACTCCATAACAATAGACCTGTAATAAATCTTAAGAAAGGGAAAACTGAGGCCATGATATTTGGAACAGCTAAACGTCCCTCAATGATAGAAGCCTTGAAGATATTTTTGAAGACAAACGAATAAATGCTACAGATTCATACAAGTACCTTGGAACATACCTGGATCAAAGCGTAAGCATGAGATTACATCTTGATAAGGTATAAGAAATCACCTAGTAAGCTCAAGGTTCTCTCGAGGACGAGACCTTTACTGACTAGATCAGCTGCGGAGTGTTTATAAAGCAGTCATCGTACCTGGAATATTTTGCTGTTCTACTCCTGTCCTTAAAATAACTGAAACAGACTGTAGAAAATTTGAATCACTTTAGAACAGAGCTTTGAAGATTATTTGCGGAAAACAACAGAAAGATTGCAAATTACAGTAGATCGAAAACAGCAAGGAAAACAAGGCTCGTCTCTTGGTCTTTAAATGCATTCAGAGAACATCCGTAGAAGTTATGAGCACATGTCTTGAACCGCTGAATCACAACCAGAACACCCGTAACAATAAATATGCAGCCCGAATCCCGAGAGTTAGAACAGAAACAGGAAAAAAGGTTTTTTGGTTCCAAGGTCCCAAATTGTGAATTCTGAGCAGCCTTCGCCAGTTAGACTTATTTCTTATTTTTAAACATAACCTAAAGCAAATTTTATATGGCCAACTAAAAATTAATTTATGCTTTTAAATTTAACCAGTTGTACCTAATTATTCTATTTCTTTCTCATAATACTCTATTCTAACATATATCATTTTTATATGCAGGCCCCTCGTTGATAACAGCACTTCGTGTGTTGAAGAGGTTACCTTGTGTAGGCATTCTCGTTATTATTGTTGGAGAAACATTGTTTTGGTAGATATGTCGAGGATACAGGGCCCACGCTGCCGGGGGGGTCCGAGGGGGCCATGGCCCCCTCACTTTCTTGCAAAGCAAAAGTGTTAAAAGTGTTAATTGCTTAATGCGCTTCATCAATATGCAACACGAGTGTCAGATAGTTTGTTTGCTTTAGTTGATTGTTTTGAAAATGAACTCATAGTGCGCATGGATGTATTTCACATCCAAATTTACGAAATCTTGAAAAACAAATATAGTGTTGTTGTGTGTATCGAGTTAACATGGCGTCTAATCGTAAAATCACAGATATCTTCAAAGTAGCTCAGAAAAAAGACAAGTCATCATCTGATGTATCCAGTGTATCTACAACGTCGACAAGCACGGCTGAACCTGAAGAAGTTCCATCGTCATCGGCTGCATCTACAGTGCTCCCATATCGACCACCAAAAAGTTTCACCTTTCCAAAGACAAAAATCGGAGATAGAAGTCGCTCCTGTCAGTACCAATGGTTTGATCAATTCTCTTGGCTACATTATGACACAAGGTACATTTATGATTAATTTTATAAAAGCAGCTTCGTATTGAGTTACACATCACAGTTACCAAAACCAGTCAATATTATCATCGTGAAATGTCTAGGGGGTATGAAATGAGCGCCATGACGATTCACTTTCTACATCGTTGGTTTCTTCGACGTTTGAAGATTATATGTTCTTTTTTATTGTTGTAGGTCAGACCGTGTCTTCTGCAGTTACTGTACGAAACAAAGCAAAAATCAAGCTTTACTTAGTGAGAGGAACAAAGAACAGGCGTACATTAGCATCGGTTTCAATTCGTGGAAGAAGGCGCCGAAATGTTTTGAAACCCATCAAATGACAAACTGTCACAAAGCAGCTGCTGCATTGGAAACAGTGGTACCTCAATGTGGGAATGTGGCCGAGCTAACCAACAAGAGCATCGCGGATTCTCGTCAACTAGAGCGGAAGTATTTGATCGATGTCATAAGATGTCTCCAATATTTGGCAAGACAAGGCATTGCTATTCAAGGGAATCCAGGGAATGACAACTTCACCCAATTGCTCTTATTGCTTGGGACAAAAGATCCTGGGATTAAAGCAAAACTCGATAAAAGTAGAATGAAATACACGCACAATGAAATACAGAATGAACTTTTAGATCTGATGGCGCAGCATGTTGCTAGACAGAAACTCCATGAGATCAGAGAAAGGCACGTTTTTGCTATAATGGCAGATGAGTATACGGACATAGGCAACCTTGAGCAGCTGTCCATGTGCTTTAGAACAGTGGATGACGATTTGGTCATCAGTGAAGATTTTCTCGGCTTTTACGAACTGAACGATATCCGTAGTGATACAATAGTGAATGCTATCAAAGACGTTTTGCTACGATCAAACTTGTCCTTAGAAAATTGTAGGGGACAAACCTA
>RDPX01000046.1:475978-496109 GCA_003991215.1 Morbakka virulenta | reverse complement strand
ATATATATATATATATATATATATATATACTTTTCAAATCGTTGCGTGGGCCCTGGGATATGGCCTCTTTGAGCATCTCTGTTCCAAATGCCATGTTTGGAAGTTATCCTTTCAAACAAAGTCTACTTTGTTTTGGGCGATGAAACAAGACATAGTCTGATTTTGGTTTTCTTGTGTCTTACATCACTGTGAAATTTCGCACGTTTTTCAGTGCCATGGACAAACCGCAGAAATTTTTCCTAAACAAAAACTAGACCAAAACAATTCCTTTTTCCAGAACGAGACTAACTCAGCCAATCCATAGAACGGCGTCAATTTTTTTAAACTTGCATAACGCAGAAGGTTTTATTAACACGGGCCTTCAAGTATTAACTTATGTAAGGAAATCTAAGAAGCACGGGCATTTTCAGTTTAAACAAATATCCTCTTGAATATCTGTACCGGTTAATAGGAAACACTGCAAAGAGAGGTAGAATTTTTAATTAAATTGACAAAGCAGAACACAGTTACTCAACATTTCTCATCGGTAAGAATTTTTGTTTTTACTATTAAGTTACTTGTGGATGTGAGCAATGGTGACTACAATTTTGGAGAAAAGTTAATAGGTGCCTTAAGGAAGTGTGAGGTGTCCTTTCCAACTCTTAATACCCTCCTTGGATTGTCGCCTGTTGATTTGTAGAAAGTTGTTTGTATGCAGTAGGCTTTTCGATTAATCAAGTGAACGTTGAATTGTTACATATTCCAAACAACTGCAGAGAAGATAACTTTATTGCTTGGGGAGGTTTTAGTGTTTCGAAATATTAAACTCGACAATTGTTGGCATGACTTCGAGTAGTATACCTTATATTTTCATAGGCTTTATCATGTAATCTGGCGAAGCTTTATGTGTTGCTTCTTATGTTAATATTATATATTACACTTTTCCATATCTGGCTCGTCTCCATGCCCGTGGATGAACTTTTTATCAATGTTTCTCTTTAGAGAGATGCACACACACACACACAGATATATATATATATATATATATATATATATATGCACACACACACACACATATATATATATACACGTCTATTTAATGATGGATCTAACTATCTACTTATTTTACATCTTAAAGGTGGCATCAGTTTTTTGAGATGAAATCTCAAAAATGATTGTTAGGGCCACGCACTGTTGATTCAAGTTGTTTCATCAACCATCCATGAAGTCATTATTTTTGTTAAATATTGATCTTGAAACTCTATACAACCTTATCCTATTCTTATATTATTGGCCACAGACATGCTCGTTTATTCTATATGTTTACTCGTTTTCATTTCGTTTTACTTTTTTATATAGTTTTTTCTTTTGAATATTACATCTTACATAAATTTACTTAATTGAATGTATATACAAATATAAATATATGTATACATATATATATATATACATACATACATATATTTATATACGTGTGCATGTATGTATAAAGAGAGAGAGGCGGAGTGAGATTTTTTCCTCTTTGCTCAATAGCATTTTTCAGCACTTTGTTTGGATATGTCATTATTAGCTGTTTTGGTTTTTTCATTGTGCATCAGGGTAATTTTTTCTCAATCCATTGACTTTTTTGTTCATAGTGATTGATGTGCAAATAATACTGTATATAAATATAAAACTTTATTTTGGTTTTGGTATTTTGTTTCCATCAAATATGTTTGTAAAGCAACTATTAATGTAACTAAGTAATTCATCACGAATTTGTCGTGGTCAGATCAGATTTCTAATGAGTAAGTGTGGCGGAGGGCGTCTGTTCATGATACTAAACCTGATCTCTTGCATGCAGTAATAACTAGACAGTTAAAATTCATAGGACACATTGTGAGAAGTGGTGGTCTAGAAAACACTTTTAACTGGGGACTGTATATGGAATAAAACACGAGGAAGACCTAGATATTCATTGATGGATAACTTGAAGCAGTGGCTGAAGAAGGGCAGCAGAGAACTTTTCATCAACATGGGTGATCGGAGACTGTGGAGAGCCATGGTCACTGATGCTGCTCTGCAGTATAGCACCCCATGATGATAATGATGATGAGTAATTTATATCTTTGGTGAATCTTTGATGTGCTAGAGTGTTATGTAACTATTACAACACTATCTATATTAAAAGTTAAAATTTTTACTTTGTATTATTTGGATTAAAAATCGCTTGTCTTTTGTTTCACCTTGAGCAACAGTGTTAATGATATTGTTGATTTATGCAAAGTAAGCATCCTTCATTTGAGGGTTTACATTTGGAATGAGGCCAAAACATGAAATGCAACTGGTTTGTGGTTCTATAAAATGTTTTAACAGTTTTATTAATTTTGTTGATTGTTATTGCTGTATTGTTATTTCATGTTAAATCACCACACATTAAGTCTAAACAAAGCATTTTTAATGGTTGATGTGCACCATGAAATTCAACATTCTTGTCAACTATCTTTAAAATAAAGTTTTGGGTGACACACCTGTGTTAAATTGACCATGTAAAGTTCTTGGTTAGAAATAAACTTTAGTAACAGAAAAAATTTTAATATCCATGAAACTAATGTACTCTTTGAAATTATTGCTACAGAAAAAAAATTGTTAGGAATGGAGATACTAAAGGATCTGTTTAAACTACCTATGCCAAATGATTGGTATATACACAAGTCTTTACTTTATAAAATCTTTGCCAAACGTTGCCAAGAAAATTGTTGGACACAAAATAAATATTGACAGCATAGGCATGTTGAAGAAAACTACAAGTTTATTGAAACTCCACTGTACCTTGTTTTTACCACCAGATATTAAAATTTTGCAGTTACTTATCTAACAACCAGCACCATTTTATGGAAAAGTATGGAGAAGGACAGCTGCCTCTGCATTGCGTCTTCATCGATCTGGAAAAGGCATACGATCGGGCACCGAGAGAGGAAGTATGGAACTGTCTGTGGCTGAGGGGCGTCACAGAAAGCTATGTCAGGCTCATTCAGGATATGTACGAGGGCAGCCAAACACAGGTTAGAGATGCTGATGGAATGGGCGAACCTTTTGCTGTCACAGTGGGCCTTCACCAAGGATCGGCATTGAGTCCGCTTCTTTTCATCATCATTATGGACTGTCTGATAGAAGGAGTGAGACGAGAGTGTCCTTGGGACATGATGTTCGCTGATGATGTAGTTTCGTGCACGGAAACGAAGCAGAGCTAGAGCAGTGGCGAGAGGCGTTAGAAGTGAGAGGAATGAAGGTTAGCAGGAAGAAGACTGAGTATCTGTGCACGGCCGATGAAGGCAATGAGACCATCAAACTACAGGGTGAGGACGTTCCAAGAGCGACAGCGTTCAAGTACCTCGGCTCAACCGTGCAAGCAGATGGCGGAAGCGAGAGGAATACCGAGAAGCGTATTCAAAGCGGCTGGAACAGCTGGAGGAAGATTACCGGGGTTCTATGCGACAGGAAAGTACCGGAGAAAGTCAAGGGAAAGATGTACAGAACGATAGTACGACCAGCATTGCTCTATGGGATGGAAGCGGTGGCTATGACGAAGACCCAGGAAAGGAAGATGGAGGTGGCAGAGATGAAGATGCTGCGATTTTCGTTGGGAGTGACAAGATTGGACTGTATCAGAAACGAGGTGATTAGATCAAGGTTGGGAGTAACAGAGTTGGGCAAAAAGTTAAGGGAACCGAGACTGCGTTGGTTGGGTCACTTGTGCCAAAGGGAAGACAGTATGTTGGCAAACGGATGGACAGTCTAGTTGTTGGAAAGAGGAAACGGGGAAGACCGAAAAGGCATTGGCGTGACAACATCTGGGAAGATCTTAAAGAGATTGGTGCGACTGAAGAGGAGACGCAAGACAGGAGGGAATGGCGAATGCGAATCCGCACCAGCGACCCCATCTAAATGGGATTCAAGCCAGTGGAAGAAGAAGAAGGATTGCTAGCCTAAAATCTGCACAACTTTCCTCCTTTTTCCTCCAGGCTAGGACCAGTAATGACAGATTTAGAGTAACTAAAAATTTGTTAAAAATTAGATATCATATTAATTGGATGTATTCAGTATCATAAATTTTATATATACATTTATACTACCAAACATTTTAGAGGACTGTCTTTTGCTATTTTAGACTAGGAACAATGGGAAAGCTGCCTTTAATCAGTGATGCACACAAAAAAGAACATCGGGAGTCATTATCACCATACTTGTAAGTAAAACTGTGTGTTAATGTATATAATAGTGTCCACTGGCAGGTTGACATACATGTACATGTGATGACCATAATGGAGATAAAATCATGTAAGTTAAATGAGTAGAATAGTAATAGAATAGTAGTAAAAGGAATAGACTCATCAAGCCAGAAGACAAGTATCTGTGAGCAACAAGTCCATTGTGTCATCCATAATTTCAGGCATTTTACAAATAGCTTTCACTGTCTCAACACAAGATGGCATAATCCTAACTGATACAGCGTCATACTCATATTGATAATATTATAAAATGCATTGTGCAAGTCTCGTGTGATAGTCAGTTGAACATTTTGTAAAACTGTAAATGTCAATTCAGTACAGGGGGCTAATATTAGGATCATTATAAACCAAGTACTTTACAGATGTTGCTTATTTATCCTGGAGTAACTGAAGTAACGAAGTAAAAATGCTAAATTAATTATTAATTTGTGTTCGCTTTTATAGCTATAGTTTGTTTATCCAGATGTTGCCAAAAATACCTGGGAATATCAATTAATCAACTAAACATATTGCTTCACCTTAAGTTGTGGTAATTATTTTGTCATCAATATTCAGTTTATGCTATTTTTAAAAGTTATCCCTAAAGATAGTACTTTTTACTTATTGCTCCAGAACCTTTATCTTGAATTTCATTAAATCTGCTTTTTTAACAAAAAAATTGTCAAGTTTATAAAACTTCAGCTTTGAAAAGTGCCCATTGTCTCATAATGAGCTCAATGGGTAAAGCAAATCAATGACTGTGGAGTGGAGACTACCACCAAAACTGAAGGGAAAGTATAGAAGATGGTAGTGCAGCTAGCTTTACTGTATGCACTTGAGTCAGTAGCGACAACAAAGAAACATGAAGCGGAGTTGGGGGTGACAGAATTGGGAATGCTGAGGTGGGCACTTGAAGTCACATGCCTGGGTAAAATCAAAGGTGAATTAATTAGAGGTACAGCACATGTTAGCAGATTGAACAAGAAGCAAAGAGAGGCAAGACTGAGATGGTATGGGCATGTGACCAGAAAGGAAGAAAACTATATCGAAAGGAGAATGTTAGAAATGAATCTGCCAGGGAGGAGGAAGAGAGGAAGACGAAGGAGGCGGTACATGGATGTAATAGAAGAGGAGATAAGGGGGATGGGGGTGAGAAGGAAAGATGCTACCGACTGTACAAAATGGAGGCATATGGTCTGCTGTGGCGATCGCTAACAGGGAGCAGCCAAAAGATAAAGAAGAAGAGGAGCGCCTTGTTTGTCGACTCACTTTTATCACATTTCTCTTGAACTCTTTGACCTTTTCTCTATACTCCTTTTTCAAATATTGGTTGTAACACCCCCTCCCCCCTACTCCCTTCCTCCATATATATCAACATTCGCTGGTTGGTGGCATAGTATTTATCTCACTGTGGGGGATTCTTCGGACTACATGTGCAGGACATCAGCCAGCTACCATTTATTTTAATGAGGTTTACTCTCTAACCAAAACTTGACCCTCAAAATATTTTTGCAAATAAAGATAACCATTTGCTTGAGATTTTTTCCCCTTTAGCAGGGCATAGTAGTTTGACTTTCAACTCTTTTAGGACCGCAACTATGATTTAAGCATACTAAGCCACAGGGGTTTAGTTCATATTTGCAGCATTGTACTTATTTCATCAAAAAAGAAATTTGAAAAAGGAGGATTTTATACACGTTTGGTCATTAATTCTATACAGTTACTTTTGCCAGTTTTTACTTGTGAAAAAATTGCTACATGCTTGCTATTTCCTAATATTAAATCGCAGTTGAAGGGTTTGTGTGAAGTGTCTCATATTCATCTTTAAGTTGAGGACACCTGGAAGTCAGTCTATGATTAGCACCCTTTTTTTTTGTCAAGTCAAACCTCGGAATTGTTCATTATCTATACATTTCAATGCAGGAAGCTAAAACTTTGATGTCATTTTGGTATGCTTACGTTACCAAGCTCATACTTTATTTATCAGCCCATTTTTTTCAAAGAAAATATCTTCAAAAAATCTCAATTGAGTTTGGGAGACAGTTAGTACAAGGGGATGTAAAGACTAGAATTCAAGGTAAATGGAATTAGTTCACTTTTTCGCACAGCATTAGCATCAGTAGTATGCTCATAATAATGGTTAGCAACACACAAGAGGTTTTAATCACAATTGCTTCCTATCGTAAAAGCTGTAACTCGATTAATTCAGTTTTGCTGTTACCTGGAAACATCAGGTCATGCATACTTATTGACCACAAAATCAAAATGAGAAAGTAATTCTTACTTTCAAAATTCTCTATTTTGTAGTTATTGCAATCAATAAAGATAAATTTTTGACCAAGCCGTACCCCAGAATTTGGTTTTCATAAGGCACGAGACTCTTTCTGGGTACTGGCTTTAGTTTACTTTACCTAGGTAGTACATGGATAAATGCGATAGAATCCTCACATGGTTTTGACATCTGCAAATGCTTGTATTTAATTATTCACACTTACTACAGCTTTGTTTCCCCATCCATTATTGGACAGTCGAGCAAAGGAAGTACATGACCATTTTGGACTATCCATTGAGGGTTCTTGAGCTAGTCAAAGATTAAAAGCCTGGACTCCAAAGGCTAATTTTAAGAACATTTAAAGGTAACATGAAACCATGTCATTTCATTCAAATATAAAAGTTTTACCTTCCTTCTTTTTTCTTAATGTAGTGGTTCCCAAACCAGATTATTTTTATTTTACCATTTAACTCTTACACTCCTGTGCCATAAAATAAGAACAGTAATTTATTGTAATTTATTAAAGGAAATGAACCCTTGAATCAGTTATTTGAATTTACAATTTAATACAACCAAAATCTGTACAACAAGAAAAAAGGCAGGCCAGATTATCTTTGTTCAGAAATAGAGGTACTCTGACCGTCTTACACGTTGCCTGTTTTTCTTATTTTAGCCGCCAAACTAGAGACGAGACTCATATGCTTGCTGATGAAGTTTCTTTTGGGTCATCCTGCGCGTCAGCTGCCCTAAAACCTCTATTCAATGGAATGTCAGAAGAGGAAATCTTGCAAATGAAGCTACCAGATATATTAGCAGAAAAGCTTGATATTGTTTTTGTAAGTGCGGATTACCAAATTTTTAGAAACGAAGTTTAGTATATTAATCTAACAGAAAACAGCTTTCGCTTACGAATTCTTACAGGAAGTAAAAAGATAGACACAAAGCAAAATATTCCATGGTTTAGTGGTCAGGATGGTTAACTGAAAGCGGTGTGTAAAATTGCTTCCAAAGGTACAGTTGTTTTCCAGGCAAGAGTGTTTTGTTTTGCATCTAAAAATAGGTCTAAAAAGGACATTCACAAGAGAGATTAAAAAATTCCAAAGAGAAAGAATAATGAAAGGAAGGTCTATTTTTTTTCTCGTCTTTTCAAACAGGCTGGCTTACTTTTAACCTACGTTCGAGGTTCCCTCCAGCTGCAAAATCAACTTTGATTGACTAGATTTCTTGCACACAATTTTCTTATTTTTTATTTTTTTTAAAAAAAATTTGCACATAACGAAATCAGAACCAAGGCGGAAGAATTTAAGACAGGTTTAAAACAACAAAAGAACAGCTGTGTAAATCAACAGAAGAGGCTGCGCGTGAAATGTAATACTAAAGACGTTCTCTGTTAAGATTATCTAACGATTTTTTAGTCATTCGAGTTTGAAATGAAATTAGATTATCTGTTATAACTTAAAGTTTTCGTCTGCCTTTTGTTTAAAGTTTGCAACCTAAGTTCCCAAATGATTTACCTACTCGTTAACCATGATAAACCACATTTGCGAAAAAAATTAAGAAAATTACGACATTTATGAATCACAAAGAAAGTGTGTGAGTGTATTATTTTGCTCAAGTACTATTTCTCCTATGGATTTATTAATTGTTACTAGTAGATTTATGGCAAATATGGCAGTCAGAGCATACGAACGAAGCAATTCCTGTCTAGGATTATTTTCTGAGGAAATACCAGGACAATGGGTATAAAAACCTCCTTATCCCTACCAAAACGTATAATTGTGAAATTGGGTTTAAATGTTCAAAAAATTTGTAAGCTAAGTTTTAAAACGTTTTTCAAAGGGTGAAATAACAAAATCTGGATAAAAGACCATGCTCGCATCCTTTGTTTAACAGTGGGATTAGTGTTGCCATATCGAACAAAATTTTGTTTCATTTGAACTTCAGACCTTTTAAAGTATAGTTCATATTAGGAATGGCACATAAAATGAGCTACGTTTTTCAAGGGGTTTTGTAACTAAATTTTGCAACACAAGCGCACATAATTAAACTGGTCAACACAATTTTTCGTGTCGACAAGGTAAAAACTGACTGAAGGTAATTCTGGAGTGCTGATTACGAAAATCATCTTTATTTTCTTTGCTTAGCTCCAGTTTTTCTGATATGCGATTTACATCAAATGTGAACATTTCTCTAACTTGCCTTTATTCTGTAAGCATCTTAAACGTTTCAACTGATTTGGATACTATGCGCACTTGGCTTCACGTGCAGAAAGTGTTTTGTTACACAGCATATCAGAGCCAGGTCATAGAAGTCTTTTGTCTGGTATTTTTGTTAGTGTGAATTTGTGGCTTTTATGCCCTTGACATGGTCATCAAATGTTAACTTGCACTTGGCAGCGGTATGCTTGTTTGCACATATCAGTTGTCTTCCGATGTCTGCATGTTGTCAGGGGGTCATGAACAATATTCAGTTATAATTCAATTATTAAAAAATAACTTGCACAGGTCAATTTTCCCAACATTTTTGTTGGTGAAGAGTTGATTTAGATCAGATGAAGTCATTCATGGTGCCTATGTCTTGATGATGGATTTAAATGGTGATTCAGATGATTCGTCTTATTTTTCAGTTGTATAAATAAATGATGGCTTCAAGATCCTGCAAAAATCATCCTGATTGCTTTTGTTACATTTGTGGTGAATAAGAAACTGTAGGCAACAGAAAGTCTATAACAGACTTCGTACGAAAATGGTATTATGCATATTTTGGAATAAAGTTAGCAGACAAAGGGAAACCATGGACTCCTCGTGTTGTTTGCAAAACATGTGTAGAACGTTTGAGACAATGGACATGTGGAACCAGACTCTCAATGGGATTTGGGATACCAATGGTTTGGAGGGAGGTTACAAATCATGTTGACAACTGTTACTTCTGTTCAATAAATGTGACAGGGGTAAATAAAAAGAAGCGAAAATCGTTGAGTTACAAAAGTTCTCCGTCAGCAATTCGACCAGTAGCGCATGGTGCTGATATTTCAATTCCAGAGTTTAATAAGTTGCCTGATCTCTCTATTGATGAACATTCAGACAAGGAGCTACATGATTAACAAAAACTTATTGATGTTGATGATGATAATGACGAGGACTTGCATGGTCTTCCACACCAGTGCTATTTGATCAGCAAGGCCTGAGTGACTGGATAAGGAACCTTAGTTTATCCAAGGAATCCTCTGAACTATTGGCATCACAGCTGAAAGATCGAAATCTTTTACAGCATGGTAATAAAATCACTTTTCATAGAACACGTGTTAAGGAGTTTGTGCCATTTTTTGACGATCAAGTAAACTTGTTTTCTGTAAAGATATTGGTGGTGTACTGATGAAATTAGGTGTTCCGAAATACTCTCCTGTTGATTGGAGGTTATTTATTTACAGTTCGAAAAGAAGCCTGAAATGTGATCTTCTGCACATTACTAATGATTATGGATCAATACCGATTGGTCATTCTGCAACCTTTAAGGAAAAATATGATGCAATAAAAATTGTATTGCAGCATATCAAATATAACGAATACCAATGGGTGATATGTGTAGATTTAAAGATTATAAACTTCTTGCTTGGGCAACAAACTACTTGCACGAAGTACACATGCTTTCTTTCTTATTGGGACAGTGGAGATAAAGCAAATCACTGGACTAAATAGTACTGGCCAGTAAGAGATCGATTTAATGTTGGAGAAAAGAATGTTATTGTTGAGCAATTGGTACCACGTGATAAAATAGTGTTTCCTCCTCTGCATAGACGTTTTACAACTTAACTGTCTTCGTAAGATAATGAAAATCACATGACAAGACAGAATGTCAAACTTTGTCATCTTAAAGAAGGCATCTACAGAATACTTAAGCACCATCCTGAAACGACGAAGATTGAAGCTAATGGGCCATATCATCCGTCTTCCTGATTCTCGCCCAGCAAAAGTGCCTTTGAATTGGAGACCGGTTGGTAAACGACGACGAGGATGCCCCAAAAAGACCTGGAGATCAACTGTCACTGAAGACCTACGTGCTGGTGGTACGAACTGGTTCCAAGCCCAAAAATCTGCTAAAGACCGTGATAAATGTAGGAGAACTGTGGCCCGTTGCCGCGATGCGGCTGGAGGATCAAGGTCAAGGTCCTCTGCATATAAAACTAGGGAATATGAAACAATTGTTAAAGCTCTGGATAAAGATGGTGATTGTTTTCAGTATATTTGTAGGCGTTTTCTAAGCCTAGGTGATGAAACGTTCAAAGCTGGTATATTTGATAGACCCCAGATTCGACAGTTGATGAAAGATAAAAAATTTTGTGACTCTTTGAATGAAGTGGAGTTAGCTGCATGGTTATCATTTGTAGAGTTTGTTAAGAACTTGCTTAAAAACTATAGAGCCGACAACTACAAAGAAATTGTAAACAACATACCTGTACAGTTCAGGATTCTTTATATCAACATGAGTATCAAAGTACATTTTCTTCAAAGACACCTGTATCGATTTCCGGAAAACCTCGGTGATGTTAGCGATAAAATGTAAAAATGGAGGAGAGATACCAAGAAAGATGGGACATAAAAATGATGGCAGATTGTTGCTGGAAGTTGAAACGTGACGTGCCCAATTCAGAACATTGAAGAAAATTTCGAAAACGCAAATTTTTATCACATTAAAAACAATATTTTGAACATTCAGGATCAACAATGACCTCTTATCTCCTAGCCATTGTAAGAAAAACTAGAGCTAATGGTAAAAAATGGATATGATATTCAGATTCAGCACTCTCAAATTACTTAAAAACAGTTGAAACATTTCCGACCCTGCGCCAAAAAACTTTTTTTGTTGACCTGTGTTATGAATGCTTATATGAAGGTACATTTAGCAATCATGGTTTGAGACTTTTTTGCAAGGGAATATAGGTTGCACGTTACGGTAATCTTTACAGCTGCCTTTTTTTAAGCTATGTCACTGGTAGTTCTTAAAAAATTTCGTTCCATGGCAATGTGTTGAAGGATATACCAATGTCAGTTGAATAGCTCAAGCGACCTAATTATGCAAAATATTTGGCCTAGTTACTTCGTATTAATATATTTTTACTAGTTTTATTGTTACTTTTTTTGTTGCATTACATTTGGTGATAAAAACAGGTTGGAATAAATCCAGGCCTGAGGTCGGCATCACTGGGACATCATTTTGCCGGGAGGAATAACCATTTCTGTGAGTAATTTTTTTTATTCGTATATAAATATATATATATATATATATTTATATTTATATTTGTATATATATTTATACATATATTTACAGACTAACATGCAGCTTTTTAAACTGATCAAAGGCAGAGACAGACAGACAGACTGACAGACAGACAAAAAAGTGCTTGGTCATCAGAAGCCCGTCTTTTTGTTCAGATTCTTTTGATTAGGTTAACAGGGTTGTTGGTAAAGGCTATATGATATTCTATTGTTTTCAGTTGATATATTTGCTGTGTTTTATGCATTGCCAGATGCTAGTTTATTAGTTTTCGGAACACTAAGTGAACGAGAATCTCGTTGTACTTCAAGACAGAGTATTCAACATAACTGAAGTACCCGATACCGTCTCTCTCGCCCGCGCGGTCTCCTTAAGTGCCGTAACCTTGAAGGATTTTGATTTTGATTTTGTGAGAATGGTGTAGAACAAAACTGAAGTGAATCTTCACTTCAGTTTTGTTCTACACCATTCTCACAAGGTTTGGCGCTCCCTTCCCCATCAGGATGCATAAGGTAAAAAAGGAAGCAATAGCACTTTAAACGTTAAGTGCAACAAAGAAATCAATAAAAAAATTTCTTACAACGAAAGAGGCATTAATTAATTTAAGCAATGTTCTGAAGAACAGAAAGCTTAATGTTGAAAGCAGGCTAAGAGTGCTTACAAGCTGTGGCTTTTCCCATGTCACATACGGCAGTGACTGTCGGACCATCACCAAAGAGCCAGTCGATATCACAGTGAATCGTAATAGAATTGTTACTAATCAAGTCCTTAAGCTTTACATCTAAGAGTTATTAAATGAGATGAATTTTTTATTCTGGAAAACTGTGCAGAATTTAGAAGGTTTATTGCACATAAAAGGTGTGACAAGTTAGGATAAAGCTAAATTTACTATTGGCTTTTTTAAATATGAATTTTGACATCCTCTGGAACTAGCGGGCATGCAACCCTTCGTTTTCCTCTCAACGATCCCGTTTTCTGCATCCCCTGTAGTCAATTCCAAATGTAAGGATTTATCATGGACTTTACCCTAGTAATTGATTGGCTTCCATGAAGCAATTGTTCACAAAAATCTACTACGGATTGCTCGTATGAATTCATACATTCAACACCAGCCTGTTACCGTAGTACAAGAGAAAAAAACACCTAGAGGTGTTAGCGTTACCTTCTTATATGACAATTTTAAAACTTTGTACCTTGTTTACTTCAGTTTCGTTTTGTTTATATTTGAAATTTCATAAATAGCATTAACGACTAAATTGCAGATAATAAAACCCGTGCTGATATGCCAACGGAATACTTATAGGTCATTGCTGTGCTATGGAATGTTGACAGATAATTTTGAAGTACGTACATACAGTAAAATTGAATTGATGATACATTGTTTCACATTGTATGATAAATTTCTTAAAGACGAGTGATCCATGTTGGCAAAATGACGAGAAGCTACTCCCCTTGCCACGGGCATTGGTAGATCAGTTCAGAAATAACTCTCTCTCTACTGGTTTATTTACTGTCACGGGAATTTCGGTTTGTAGACGATTTTTTTGGGAAAGGGGGGCTATCTTATAAAGTTACGTGCATATTTCTTTTTATAATTTAAGGGCCTTGCATAAGAAATTCAGGACTGCTTCCAGATGATTTTTGTTATAATGAAGACTTCAAAGCAGTTTCATTTGGCATTGGGTTGACGAATGTCGTGGAAAGAACCACCAGAGCCGCCGCCGACCTATCAAGGTGAGATACATGGCAATGCTTTTTATTTACACTTTCGTGAAATGTTGAATTAAGAGTAGTAGGACATCAATTGAAAACGAAAGGAAAGTAAAAGTCTTCGACAGTAGATTTGTTACTTCACTGAAATGCATTTACTGTAATTCTTCAGAAATTGAAGGTATGTAAGACCTTTCTTCGTTTTTAATTATACTTGTACAAATGCGCACATTTATACTTATAGATAATATGCTTTATATAGTTACATCAATTGAATATTTGACCGTAAAGTTTAATGCAAAAGCCAGAACAAGAAGCTGTATCATTGAATTGATCGTAATATCTGACCAGCTACCACTAATCATTTTCAATCCTAATATAATATTACAAAACACGTTTGAAATGGGTATGCCGTATTTTGCAATTTACAAGACGAGTTTTTAAGACTGTATTTCTGTAACAATCGACCTCTACTTATAAACCGGATCTGCATGTATCTGCAAAATACGGTGTCACTTCGTATGTCTGTCGAAGGATGTGAATATTAGACTCTTGCCGAATACTACGATCATGAAATTATAGTACAACTTCTTCTTCTGGTTTCGTATTTGCAGTCAAACCTACGGAACGTTGATAAAACGGGACGTAAAACCTAACCATTTTATGTATAAGTTTGGATAGCATGTAAGTCATCTGCCTTGTATTTATTTTGTTTTGGTTATCGGTTATAAATTATTTTGTTTTAGTCGAACAAGTTTTGTTTTCATGAACAACGTAATTATTCCCGAAACCTTGCCATACCGATTTGATGTCTGGAAAAGTATAGCTTTGGTCCTCATGCAATCAAAACTCTGATTGACGGCGAACTTAATTCCAAATTTAGGGGTAAGTGCATGCATCATCCAGCTTTTATGGTAATAATGTGTTGATGGGTGATGATACCTACAAGACCATTAGATCCGCCAACAATTTATATTATTTTCATCAAACACTGACACTTGCGATGAGGACACTTGTGATGACACTGTAAAGTAGTAATTGAGACACCAGGTGCAGACAAGTTTAGAAGACGCACGTGCTCTCTGATTCTGACAGCGCACAACAGAGAATAATGTGGTGACAAACATTTACGTACAACAATTTTACTATGCTTAAGTCACCATTCTATTTTGCTTCTGAAATCCGGGAAATAGAGTGAAGTTAATTTCTCTTTCGTGCAAACCAAAATGAGGTTCTTCATCTGCAGCTGTGTGCCTTGAAAATATCTGTACTTAAAAGCGAAAACCAAAAAAGAATGTCTAGGGTCTTGTCTACCCATTTCCCAACGCGGTCAAAGTTATCGATGAGATTTAAAAATTAGTAAACTTGGTTATCATAAACTGTATTCTTTTCTTTTCCACTTCATTTTCTTTTCTTCTTCTTCTTCTTCTTCTTCTTCTTCTTCTACAACTGACTTTTATTTTATTCCTCATTATTTTCGTTTGCTAGGAACAAACTTTAGTCGGCGAACGTGGAAAGATTAGGTAGGGGTTACCTTGGTATAGAAGGAATAATAACAATAGAAGACAAGCTAAATATGGTAATCATTGTTAAGCTCAATATTTTTGGAAAACACTACAAACAGTGACCTATAGACTTATTTAGTGTAGCGGTTTTTTTACATTCCAAACTAATGTTTTGGAGAAATGTTTATTCGCCCTGCATTTTACCTACCATTCAGCCATTATAATCGGTGAATGGTAAATTTTATCGAAAAAATCTGCGTATGCAGTGGATCAGTCATTTCTTGCAATGTACTGATCACATCATTTGCAGTGATTTTCTTGGTAAGATAGACCGCTCATGGATGAAATATATCGTGTATTGGGTTGTTAATTTAATGAAGCATCACAGTACATGTTATGAACACCACTAGACATATTTGCTTGTGGTTAATTTTGAGTTTTTCATCAATGAAAACTTTGGAGAGACATCTCCTGGCACAATTTTTAGATGATCTGAATAAATATACTCATTCTTGAATATCATTTAAGTTATTAGCTCTATATATCATTTCAGAGTTTACTCATTTGCATCAATTAGTTCATGCACACTAATTTACTTTCCTACCAAATATTTAATACCAAAATGAGTTTTGAAAGGAAAGTTGTCTTTTTCCTTACTTGTCATAATATTTCCTTTTGCTGCAGGCTGGAGATACGTCAAGGAGTACAAAGCCTGGTTGAGAAATTGGCAAAATTGAAACCATTATTGGTATGCTTTAATGGAAAAGGTATACGAGACTGCTTTCTAGTATTTTCTTTTTCTTCAACAATTTCTTATAGTTAGGAAGTAGAAATATAATTGAAATATATTGGGGTGTGGTGAAAATTATTAATTTTTAGTGAGACATAGTTAAATCAAAGCAATAAAAGGTGGGGAGTTAAGGGAAGAAGGGGAATGGTGGCCTTAAATGCAATTTTTAAAGTACCCTCATTCGCATGCGTTAAATTTTGATGTAACGCGTGCGAATGAGGGCGCTTGGACAAAATATTGGTGTAGTTTAGCAAGGCAAATGATCTCTGAGGGGGTGATTGCCTGACTTGGTACGTGAATTTTCTCAAAAAAAACACAAGAGGCAAAGAGGTTTAGGATATAACTGTAATATTCTCTTACCAACTTCGGTACCTTGTGGTACGTTAGACTTATCGATGAGCTGCGTTTGTAGTAATACCTTTTATCACTAAATCAATGTTTTTAGCCTGGACTGTTTCCTGTGGTAGCGTTCATTTATTGAGCACCACTAATTTTGATATGATATTTCCTTCTTAGTACTAATTAAAAGTTGCAAGTCAAACATAATATATTTTAGACTACATTGCTGCAGGAAAAAGAAGAAAAGAAGATTGGTGGACTTAATTACAGAAGTAATTAAGTTCACCAATCTTTCAATTACACTGTAAAAAATGTAGAACACCAACGATGTTAAATGGCCTTCAATTATGTACTCCGCCTATCATGTTTTTCTTTGTGCATGCTTAACGTAAATAGAATAATGAGTAAACATGCTTAATAGCTTTACTGTGAATCATTCTTTTAAAGAAATTAATAGCTCCATACCAAACTTGTGAAAAATCATACTGCGTTTTAACATTATACATACACGGAGGGAAAGTTTCAATTCATAGTCTATTTCTGCTATAAAATTTGACAGTTAATGCCACTGGTGTGACGAAGGCAATTTGTATATAAGGCTTATTCAAATAAAATCAAATAAGTACTGATCGTTTGTTTTGCACTTGAACAACCGAAAATAGGTCGATCATAACTTACTTGCTTTTTACTGTCTAAAAGTGTACATACACAGAGTTTCATAAAAAGGCAGATTACCTTATATGGTCACTTAGTTCTCCTTTCAAGGAAAGGTATCTACTTTTTTAACTACTTTTCAACGTTGTCTTTTTTTAACAACCAGGATTATATGAAACTATCACAGGAAAAAGATGTCAATTGGGTCTTCAAAACTGTCGTTTTCCACAGAATAATGCAGTAAGTTTAGCTCCTATTTGTATTACATTTTCTCATACTTTATGGCGTAATACAAAAATTTCCAAATCTTTACTAACAACTTTATTGCCTTTAAAGCAGTTGTATCTAACAGTGGCCCCAAACCTATTTTCACGTACTTTGATGGCAGTATCATTCAAAGATATGATGCCACGGCAGTGTGTATTTAGTACAGATTGGGGGAGGAACTGGAATAAGGACATCTCTTGGATTTTCAACACGTTAGAAAGTGTCAAATGCTTGTGCATCAGCTTAAGTCAAATCTGTAAAATCGCGTAACAGGAAGTGTAACATTTTTTATTTCATACATACTTGTCTTGGTGTAAAGGTTATATTGCCAGGGATACCTTTCAAACAGTAAGGGGCCAATGCACTGATTTTTTTTTCAAAAAGATGACATTTTAAGACTGTGTAATAGCCAGGCAAACAAATCCCTGTTTATTTTATTATTTAGGTCTCGCTGGTTGAAGTAACAACCACTACGCTGATTTATCAACATTCTCTCGAGTTCATGAAGGAAGACCAATGGTCACGTAATATTTAACCATATAGTTGTGCTAATCAGAGTTTGCAAAATACATGTGGGACAGAACATCACTTTTAAAAAGCAGAAAAGGATGGCTCAGATATACTTTATAGGCTTCTGAAAGTACTTTAAAAACCTCCAGATAATATGTATAAGGAAATATGACCAAGAAAAGCAGTAAGAGAGCATCTGCAGGACATGGTTAAATGACTTGGAGAGGTGAAGGTATTTTAGGCCACTGCTTCAAGACAACCGTGAAAATATTGTGAGCACAAGGTACCTTTGACTGATCAAGCCTAGGGGCCACGTCAACCAGAAGCTTTAAAAATATGACTAGTTATCTTTGTCCGCAAGGTCAAAAAATGTTTCCAAATCAGTCAAAACAGGGTTTAAGACAAATAGGTAAGCAAAGAGACCATATTTTTCTCCAGAGAACCATGAGCATCTGACAATATTAGGAATTATTTAAGGATCGCAATAGACGTAACCAGTTTTGTTTACACTAGATTTTTACAAACATTGCATGTCATGCGAAAAGTAACTCAAGAATCGCTGAACTGTATCAGCTGAAGGAGTTAATAAAAGGCAACTTTAATGGCAGTTGCAGACCCGTACTGTGCATTGAAGTAAGGTTGGAACGGCTGTACCTGAAAACTGTCATTGTGAATCTGAGCTTACTCTGCCAATTTCACTGTTGAGGTGTTTCCAAGAAGTAGGTTCTAGTAGTACCCAAAAGAAGGAACGAAAGAAATTTCAGTAAGCTATTGCAAAGCTGCAAGTCTCGATATGAGATGGCGTCTCCACACGAGAAAGAACAGTAAATTTAACAATGACAGTAACTGGTGCTTTATTTAATACATACGTAGATGGGAAAGTGCAAAGCAATGCCCTGGTACAGAAGAGAACGCTAGATCAAGCATAGAACATAAGCTAGCATTAATGTGAGTGAGCCTGGTTCCAAAGCCAGTGATCTGTGTCAAATCATGAGCCAGAAAGAAGTTGTAGAAACCTGCTGAAAAGAACTTGAACTTGTTTCCTCTACCAAATGTAGTGACTATGCCATATCAAATCACTATTAAAGGAAAAGAAATAATAATGAATAACCTGGAAAAGGCCGGCGTTTATTTTCATGTACTTGTACTAGCTTAAGCTCTTTATAAGCCCATTAAAGCCAGAAGTCAAAGGGGTTTCAATTCTATTATGTACCCCAAATTAGTTTAATTTATTAGAAACTTGAGTTTTTGTCTTGATACCCATCACTGGAAGAGGTTGCAAACCTGAGAAGAAGAAGCTCTTTTTCCCAATGAGTTGAACCGAAGCATGTTGTTATGAAGTAAATATATTGGCTTGGATTTTACCTTTAGCAGTTTCTAATATAGCAATTTGTATGTAGCAATTTTTCTAGCCCACGTTATAGTTACAGCAAACGTGGTGATGATAATTGTATTGACGATAGTATTTACAATGGTTACACGTAATGAAACCAGTGCATATCATAATCATTATGCTGATGATCACGACAATGACAAGGTAAAGACTTGACGTTAACTCAAAAGCATTAAATGACACATGCTTTATGGTTTCGATTTTCATTATTTTATATTAAAGGCATATTTTTCCAATATCTATGCTATTTGTTTTGATTGTTTTTGGCTACAACATTTTTTTTAACTGTTAGTTAATCATAGTTAAGCATTGAATTAGTAATGTTGACGCTGCACCAGGTTTTTACAATGCGTTAGAACTCATGCTTTCAAATTGGTTATTCTTTTTAGTTGATATATGTCATGCCATCAACATCAGGACGAACAAGAACACATCCTCGTTTCCAAGACAAACTTGTTTTCTTCAATGAATTGAAACGACTTCGTGATGAACTAAAAGGAGCATGTGACATGTACATGGATGAAAATGATTAACAAAGGGACGCCACAATAAATAAATTTGTGTTGCGAATGTAGATCATAAAACCGTAACCATAAAAAAATGAGCTAAGCATTGATTATTCCCGTTATGAGAAGGTGCTGGTCGGGAATTACAGGTCAATTTCTTTGGGCTGATGCCCCAGAACACTTTATAAAGAAGGACAACTTCTGTTTCAGTGACAGTACGTCTTCCATAAAAATTAACTAAATTATAGCACTGCAGTCTTTACTATTCTTCATGAGTAGCAGGAGGACATTTTTTATGGTATACTTTTTTCATTGAGTCTGTCAACTGAATTTATGTTCCAGCTGCATTAGACACCTCAGCTTATTGTTATATAGTACCGTTTTACAGCCTGCCATACAACGTACGAGAGAATTCGGACATTTATTAAATAATATTGTACATATTTGGATACTCATGTGAATAGTTTTTGCTTTAGCCTATAGGCCCAGTGCCAGTTTTGTAAAGAACTGAATTTGTTTTTTCTGTCATTTCTTTCTACATTTTTCAGTCGTTGCAAATAGTTGTTGAGCTGCCAAAACCTAAACAAAAGTTCTGATATGACATATTTGTATACATTATTCAGTGTGTCAATTCCCCCCTCCCCCCTTTTTTTTTTTTTTTTTTTCTTTTTTTTTTTTTAAC
>RDPX01000046.1:461370-475962 GCA_003991215.1 Morbakka virulenta | reverse complement strand
TTTTTTTTTTTTTTTTTTACCCCCCCCCCCCCTTTTTTTTTTTTAATTCCCGTTCGTACTTTTACCGTTTCGATACGTTCAGATACGATCCATCTCGGCTGCGGCCGCATGACGTAAATGATAATGATACCAGCAAAGTCGTAAGTAATTACCAGCTACCCCAATCAATCAAATTACAATATATGTATGTTAAAAGTATTGATCTTGAAGTGTGTAATCTACTAGTTTTTCTCTTGCCATTGATGTACCAAGCAGAAACTTATTTCTTGTTCTGTGTTGTTTTGAATTATTATATTCATATGCTTTTCAAGGATTACTGAAAACTGAATTGTATTTTTATTCTAATAACACAGAGACTTAACAGTTCTTTCAGATTTTATGATCTTTTACTATGTAATTGGTTGATGACAATTTTTCTCGTAAGTTTTTTTTATTTGAACTGAGTTGAAAAGGGGAAAAGGTTTTAAAACATGAAAATCACCACAGAAACCTTTTAAATGACGAAATAATTTGAAACCTTTTACGTTGTAAATTAGCGTCAACAATTGGTCATTCACATATAAGTTCTTTTATTTGCTATAGTAATGACGATGATGAATATTATGGTCTATTGCTGTTTTAAACATGACAATTTCGTAATATGTTTTTACATTTAATGTATTAGGCAAACAAAAGATGAAGCACAGTAGCGTCATTATTTTGTAGGCAGATACCATTTGTCAGAATGCTACTTATTTGTTGGCTTATGTGTACCCCATGCGAACCTCTTTTAATTATATTATTATTAACATTAGTAAACGTCTAGACTCGTTAAAGTTAAAGAGGTAGATTGCAAAATTTTGAAAAAACGTCCAAATTGTTTGATTCAGTAGGCACGGTTGTCGCCTACTTTCTTTTTATCATTTATTAAAGCACCACCGGATATTCGTAAAGCGTATGGAACCGTTATTAAACTTTGAAATTTGTGTAATAAGACTACAACTTCAAGTATATTAAGGCATCTAAGTTTTATTAACTTTGAAAAGGGTTCTGTCAACTTTTTATTTAGGTTTTGGATCACTGACTATGTTTTTGTGATTAAGTAATGCGTAGTATTTAAATATGTTTTACACACTAGCCCATTAGGCCATGACAAAATGGATACTCGAGTATGAAATCAGGCAGGTAAATTATCATGTTGTTTACGTCACTTATTGCTGGGTTGTTGTTCTTTCTTCTATTACTGAATTTAGCGCCTGGGAGATATGGATATTGTGAATAGAACTCGTATTAAAAGTTCCTTTTTTATCACTAGCTCAGGTATATTTTCTTTTATAAGACGGACATTGTTTTTGTTGCAATGCTGCTCTTTTATTTATTCGGCCAGAAGCCTGCATAATATCCTTCAGTTGCTATAACCCGTTTTTTCTGCACACAGAGATCGCATAAATACTCACTGCTTTTGTTCTGTTCAAAATTTACTTTTAATCTATAATAAAGAGTAGGGGTTTATACTTTGTACGAAATATTAATTGGTTCTTTAAGCTGCAAGAATTTTTCGCAGTCGTTGTATTGGACTTGTACTCTAGTGGATACAGTAATCAGAACGTATGACACTATTAATGAAAGTTATACTGCATATTAATGTGACAATTTACCTATGACTGGCGGTAGTTTTGGGCAGATTTGTAGAAATCAGTTAATCAACTGTACTTTCCCCCTCTTTGTTAAGGTAAACTATACTCATATTTTCTTTTATATATGTATTTGTCTTCATGAATGTGTGTTTATATCACTTTGAATCTTGTGAACACTTTAAGTGGAACAGTCCTCTTAGCTAACGATGTGCTTTTGTGAAAATTAGTTGTTCCCGTTTTGTTCATTTTTATTGTCGTCCGTACCGATAAATTTAATATATTATGTAAGCAGCGGGAAAGTTTTGTTCCATAATTGGCTTGTTTCTCCCACCGCCTATTGTCCCCTTTCAATAAACTGTATTTTGTTAGTGCTTGAAAATGCCTGATTTACTGTAGTGACCTCTTTCCCGCATAGCCTAGGGATAAAAATGTAACAAGCAGTTGTAAATACACTTGACAACTTTTGTTGTGCCTTGTAATCGGAAATAATAAGTCCAAAACAACGTAGAACTCATTTATGAATGTATATTTTATGTTTCAGATTTTAAAGCAGTTGAATTGTCTGATGCAGACCCAGCAATTATAAATTAATTCAATGTATACCTTGCACCAATCGTTTAATTTGTTGTCTTTTCTTTCACATCCATTTCTGGCGTAGCAAAAATTGTGTACCCTTAAAAACGAGGAGGCGTGGAGGAAGCTCAGTTTTGTGTCAAAGGATTTGGGAAACATCAAGTTAATAACTTTTTCTTTTTTGGATACATGTTGATGATTCTGCCATAATAATGCTTAAGTTATCTATCTTAACCAAAGGAAAATTTAAAACCTGCTTGGTCCTACTCTATCTTTTGGACTTCTCTTTCACTCTCACCCACTGATACCAACATAAATCCCGGATCGAGCATCTTGTTGTTCTCCATTCGCTCCGTTTGCAATCAGGAAAAATAGCGCTGGCTGCCACTGTGAGCCAAATTGCGCGAGAAAGCTAATCGCAGCAATGGCAAATCGAGAAACGCAATGCTGTGCTTTAGGCTGCAGCAAGCGAAGGAAACAAAAAGCTGATGAAATCGTTTGAAGCGACAGCGAAGGAAGTGAAGATAAAGAATTCCTGTTAAAATGGAGCTGGCCCGAACTTCTCACCCCTGAGTAAAAAATAAAATCCGTGCACAACCATGAAACATAGGAAGAACACTCTGTGGAAATTGATAAAGAAAATGCTGCTTACTAGATGCCATCATTACCTAAAACCCCCATTTTTTTCGCGAAAGTATTGTTTTTGAAGGCATAACTTTAACAATAGTAAGAAAAATTTTCTATTCGTAAGAAATTTCTGGTTGCCTTAGTGGGTAAAACGGTGGATTCGCAGATCAAAGGATCGAATGTTGGAAGCATTAACTGTCAGGATACAGCTCACCTAAGATATAAAAGAAATTAAACAATTGTTTCAATTGTTCTAAAATGAAGCAAGTGATTAAAAAAAACTGTTCTTGGCTTGAAAGCGTCGATAGGACTGACCTGAAATCGTAAATAATGACTGCCGATTGTTTGTCTGCAGACAACATAGTTTACCTTTTAAGGCCAGTCATGTCTGACAAGATCAACGTGCAAACCCTCTATTACTGAGAGGCCCCCTTTTGATGCGCTGGCTAGGGCCAGGCCCCGCCATTAATTCGTCCCTGGGCTCAAGCCCGAGTTACTACAATAATTTTTAAGTACCGCTCTCCAGTTGTCTCTACCAAGCATCGATGTTCTTGGTTCTTCCACTCTTTCCATGTAGGTATGTATATTTAATGGGATTGTCAAAAAATGTTCTGTTTTCAACCTCGTTTCGACCTTCGCCGTGATGTTGCTACAACACCAATCAAGATGCTCTTTTCTCTCCTTTTCTCATGCAGGGATCTGATACCTTCATCCCTCCAGAGCCTGGTAGTTTCTTCTTTCTCTTATCTTCACAGGAACCTTCGGAAGATTTGCATAGAATAGACTGTTAGTCCTCAGTCCGTGAAACTTTAAGAGTCATTCTCGAAAGCCTAATGTAGGTTCCATCTATACTCTTTCCTAAATTTCTAGTCAGGTCCAAGTTTTACTTCCACTTAAGAATACTAATTCTACCAATGCTGAAAATATGGGTAATTCTAAAGAACTGGAAGGAGGTCATTAACAAACTTTGTTCTATTCATTGCATTCTTTCCAAGCCAAGGCTTTCTATCTTTTAGATAAGTTTCTTTGTTGTCTACCCATGCTCCTAAATATTTGAAATTTACTCCTTCTTTAATGAATTCGTTGTCAATCGATTTTTAAACTATCTCATGACCTTTATAACAACGCATGAATTTTGTCTTATCAGCATTTAGGTGCGAGCAGCCGTGTTCAAAAATAATGGTTTCTTTCAAATTTCAAGAGTAGAACGTTTAAATTAAACATGTTTAATACCTTGGACTCCTGGAAGCAACGATGGCACCAATGTGTATTCATAATATTCAGAGAATTCCTTTTTTTAAAAAAAAATTGAAAAACACAACGTTTTAAAGTTTATTGTAAACCGCTTCCCCCTTGCCTCCCATTATTAGTTGTAGAACTTCAAAGAACTTTTCTTTATCAGGATTAGGGTTGAAGTTTATACTATCAGGGAGCAATTGTTTTTAATGAGCTCCCCGTCAATCTAAGAAAAGAGAATGATTTTAGAATTTTTAAACAAGATTTAGGCAGATCATAATATTACCCGACCAGGAAGTTTCAGAGATATTTCAGAAGACGTCCTAAAGAATTTAGGATCTCTAGGGTATCTCTGACACTTTGTATGCCTAAGTGATGTGAAGGTCTCGATAATACGATTCGGGTTGGACTTTCCACGAAGTCTACGTGATATCCTAGAAACGTCCTACAATTGCCTGGGGCTTCCCTGACACTTAATTCTATGCGATGCGGTTTTAGCCTTCATTCATTAATGTCGATTTGCATCCCTATTTCTGGAAGTGAGCTTCAAACAGCATATTTCAGTTTCTTCTGCCAATCGAAGCTCTTTTAGTTTTCTTTTTGATTTTTAGCGAGTTTTAACTCATAAATAACTATATTTTTTTTTAATAGGACATCTGTGATAAGAGTTTATATATTTATATAGTGTATATATGATATGACTGTAGATACATCCTGTACAAAAAAAGAATAGTAAAAGATGCAAGAGTACGTAACACAAATGACAGAGAAATTGGTAAATGCCACTGAACGTAAACTAAACAAGGAACAAATGATTCAGAACAATTTTTTATTTAATGGTTGCACAAAGATTATCAAAACAAAGTGATATAAAATAATAAAACAAACTAGATAAGCTAATAAAGAAAAAATGTAACAAGCCTGTATAAGTAGGGACAAACTCACAGTGTTTTGAAATAGAGTAACAAAAGGACAATGACAATATGTACATGCGCCAAGAGATTAACATATCAGTGGAAAGCAGACGCTCACAAAATAGAAATGCATCAAATAAGAAGAAAGCAATATCATGATGGAAAAGATAGACATGCATCAAAATGGTCTGAGCATACTGAATGCACCATGATGTCGACAACACAAAATCTCCAAATTTTCAAAAGTTATATTGGCATGTTTTCAGCTTATTTTATGTGATATTTAACCCTGATATATATATATATATATATATATATATATATATATATATATATATATATATACCGACAATTGCAAGCTGCAGCAGTAGGCAGCAGTAAGTACCGGTTCAATCGCAAAGACTAAAGAAGAGGTTTACAAAGTCCGCCTACCGAAACTATTGATAACAAAGTTCAACGGCACGTACCTGGATTGGCCAAGATTTTGAACTCAGTTTGAAGTAGGAATCGAGAAGAACACTATCCCTCAGGGAACTAAGTTTTCATATCTAAACTGCTTGAACTACTTGAGCTCAAGGTGAGGTTGCTGGTAGATGGATAACAATTCAATGCTGAAGGCTACGAGCGTGTGAAGAACAACGTAAAAGATAAATTCGGAAAAAGTAGCCAGATTATCAACGTCCATGTGCAGAAGATCCTGAACATAGCAAAAATAAATGGAACGAACCCCAAGAAAGTATAGAAGGTCTATGAGAAGCTTGTCCACAGTGCCCAAGTGCTTGACACTACTGGATATTTGAGAGAAATAAACGGAGCAGCAAGGATGACGTTAGACAAGCTACCACAGGTACGTCCAAATATCGCGATGCTCGACAACAAATGGGAAAACTGGAATTTCGGACATCTGGTCAACGCATTGAAGCAGTGGACAGAGCACAACTCAGTACTGTAGTCTTAGAGACCAACACAGCCATCGTGAAAAGTCGTTTGTTGCTAAAGATGAAAGAGAATTTACCAAGTGCATATACTGCAACCAAGATGATAAAGCTGTGAATTGCAACCTTGTCGTCGACATCACAGAAAGGAGGTTGCTGAAGTCAAAATGAGCATGTTTCAACTGTACTAGGATTGGACATCGAGTAGCAGAGTGCAAGTGGAGAAGCTGTTACAAGTGCAACGGACGTCACCATACATCAATTTGCGACAAGGAAGCTCCAAAGAGAGATATAATGTGCTCCATCTTAGATGATTCCGTTATATACCCAGATGTTACTGAACCAAATGCAGTGGGGAGGACAGTTTGAAAGAATTGTAGGCCTGATGAAGCAGATGTTGTACAAAACCATGGGAAAGTCGAAGCCGAGGTTTAAAGAATTAAAGAGCTTCTTAATGGAAGTGGAAGCCACCCTTATCAATCGACCGCTGGGATTCGTTGAAGAAGATGTACAATCAGTTGTTTTAACACCCAACGAAATGATGTTTCGACTACCCGTTCAACATACCATATAATGAAGATGGCAATGACGACGTAGATTCTGATTTAAAAAGACGATACAAGTATTTGAAAAGCTGCAGAGAAAAGATACGGGGGAGATGGTTGAATGAGTATCTGAAGTATCTGAGAGAACGCCATAACTTAATACACAAAGAGAAAGAACTGACACTGAATATAGGCGACGTTGTGATTATAAGAGGAGACGAGAAGAACCGAGTGTATTTGAAAAATTGAATCATCGAAAATTTGATCCAAGGCAAAGATGGTATCATGGCGGGAGCCAGGTTGAAAGCTGATAGAGATCGATTGGAGCGAGCTCTAGAGCATTTATACCCCTAAGAGTTAACATATTATCAACGAAAACGCACACTGGATCCAACTGTAAAACAATTCAGACCGAGAAGAAATGCAGCAGAGATTTCGAAAACTCAATACCAATTGCAGTAAGAAAATAGAGACGTTAGCGTAGAACCTTGAATAAATTTGCTACTATTCGTATCAAACTGGGGGTGTGTGTCAATTGTTGGACATACATAAGCAATGATTTTACTGAACATTATGCTCGAGTCGAGATACACGCGACCAAGTCGGAAGAACGGTACTTGAAGTCATTTCGTCATACCAACTGGAGTTCATGCTTCCATTATTTGCTCTTTCTTTCATCATCCTCCAGTTTGTCAGGGTGATGAACAGTTTGAGTTAGATGAATGATGACGTATGAATTCTGGGTGGTACTCATATTCGATGGATTTTGAAGTGACTCTCAGCCATAGTACTTGTTAAGTCGGATTTGACGAGAGGTGTCACAACAACAATTGCTTTGTCAGCTCCTTTTGACGTGATTAGTTCATTCATTCTTTTCCTATATAAACGCGAATTTTGTATCTCTATTCAGTAAGAAATGAGAGCATCAGAAGATGTTAGTTCTTTCACCATGTTCAGAAGCAGAAAGTACCAACCGTGAACTGGGAGAACTTGTTGTATCTCGTCTAGTTGAAGGTTTCGAAGTATAGCTACATTGCGAGTTTTTATTGTTTGGATCAATTCCTGACAGTATGCGAATTTTTTCTATTCGATTTAGTTTTCAGGGTATTTGACATGTGATTACCGCAAAAAAGATCGTGTTTAGATGTACAATGAGCTTAGTCTAATTTTTAATCTGTTTTCTTTATATTAATTGTTAATTTATAATTGTGGACGTTTGTTTGCTTTACACAAAATTCCAGGGTTTTTTATTTTGATTCTGATTTTGGCTTCAAAAAGTCAGAATCTGTGAAAAAATAATACTGATCCATTCTGTCATATAACTGGCCGTTTCACACTTTTTATCAAAGCATTCATTAAGCCTACTTTGAAGATACACATTACCAATAACACAGGGATGGACTCCTTATGTTGTCGCTAATAACAGCGAGCAAATGGTCCGTGGCTTTATAAAAGGAAAAAGGGTAGAGTCTGCTTTTAGAAATTTTCATTATTTTGCGAGATCCAAAAGACCACTGAACAGACTAGTATTTTTTTGAACTCAGAAAAATACTGAACCCGAAAGGAGTCACTCATAAGCGAAAGGATAGAACCAGGCATGCTAACCATTGCAAATAACCCCACCGTTGGCAAAGAGCTTACTTTTCTCCGCTTGACGTTCAACTAGACTTGATGAAATTTCGTGAAGGAATTTAGTATTTAAAACATAAACATTCTGCTTTCGCCGTTTTGACTTTTCAGAAGAGGTATGTCTCATAGATGTATTCCTAACTGTTACTCTTGTACGCGGTAAAAAAATTGTTTGGAAAATGAACGACGAGGAGCTTGAAGAGTGTCTGTCTTTCGTAGCAGCTATAAAAAAGTTTCCAAGTAACGGAAAGAAATAAAGTTTGTGGTTAATTTCGGGTTACTAGAATGCTTGGTAGATATTTGATATCTCGATTCCAGCATTGAAAGCTTCATTTCCTGAATAGCCATTTCGATCGATTTTCAAGAAGTTGGAGGTGTACGTAATGTAAAACTATTTTTAAGAGCGATGAATGTAAAATATGATGGAGTACTATTGTTAATATATCCAACGACATCGCTCCTTTGATTCAATTGGAGATTATAGCCTCAATTGGACCTATTTGAGCGCTTTTTACTTCTTTTAATTGAATCAATTTCCACTTTTCTGTCAAAATATGTCAAGTTAAAAGCTTAAAGCAAATTATATTTGACTGTAACAGATGAAACATTTAAGAGTTTATAAGTGCCAACATGTTGTCCGGTCAAGTGATTTTTATATATTCAATGTAACTTAATGGGTTGGTATCTAATTAGAGACAATACACTCAGAGCGTATTTTGGATTTTATTTATATTAACTGTTTAGATTGTTAGATGCAGTAGTGACTGTTGCATGGAAAGGAGGCAGTATGACGGAAGAGAGTAGTGGCAACTGCTCCTTGCCTGACTGCCCAGTTTTACGAAAATTTATTTTGTTGTATTGCTACATGTCAGTTCTTTACAGCTGTATTCCCTTTTTGTGTCTTCTTAAAATATTTCGGTGTGATTGACTTGAGCCTACGAGAATTGTATGCCTTTTCGTGAAAGGTTTTAAGTGTTGTTTGAAAGACAACACCAATTATTGAGATGTAATAAAAGCTGCAAGTATTAAACCCACAACAAAATCGAACTGTTGATTATTGTTAAAAGAAGTGTTCATCAGTACTTAGGGGAGCCGTAACATAAATAGTTGAAGAGCATTTCCTGAGACATTAATAAAGAGAACACGAACGTCTCATTTAACATGTACAGCATGATATATTTTTTTCAATTAAAAAATCACCTCTTGAGGGACCATTATGGAAATAAGGTCAGTTTGACCTTTTAATGTTATCCCTGCCACTTCAATTAGGGGTAATTTTTTTTCTGTCATTATTTTTATTTTAATTCAAATTGTAATACTTTTATGCAACATTCTTTTTAGTATTAATTCGTACAAAAGTTTGTAAATTAACTTTAAATTGTAATTTATTGACTTTCAAGGCCTTTCTTTTTAAACATTTGTAAACATTTTTCATTTTATGTTTGTGGCAAATAAAAACTAACTTACTTACTTACTTTATATGAAAGCCGGAAATCTTTTGGCGTCGAGGAGCAATTTCTGATAAAAAGATGAAGTTACAAAGCACTATTATTGAGAATGAAATGCCGGAAATAAAGCCTTGCGCACTAGGAAACTATGAGAGGAATTTTACTGATTGACTGTCAAATATTAAATTTGCAACTTGATTGATATCTTGCTGATACTCTTTTTGTTTCTGTTTGTTTCATCTCATATGACTCGCTTCTCTCAAAATCTTCATCCATATGCACTTTTTACTCACTGTAATAAATCTTTACATGAATATATTGTTGATCTCATTGTTTCCTTCGAGTGGTTTCTTCTGTCACATGGCAGGAATGTTTTCAAAACTAATATGAACTTTTATCGCGTGGCATAGCTATTTTTTCTGTTTATTATCACACTTTTCTTTACAGTTCTATACACTTAATGTCTTTGCATTTATCAGCTAATTGGCCGAAGGATGATGCAAAATTTGCAAAATTTACTGGTTTGCTGTGAAGGATGTCACAACGAGTTCTTTTAAAAATAAAATGTCAACAGGTTTTGATATGGGCTGTAGTACTGAGCTGGATGATGACTGTGAAAAACAAAATGGTAGTCATCCAAATGTGATTGTGTGTCAAATCATTTTAATCACTTAAATTATGTTACTTTGTTTTTCATTTTTGTATTCACACCAGATTGTGGTTACCCATTTCTTGTGTCTTATTATTCCCATGTAGCTTTATCGTTACTTTCTTAAACTAAGTTTTACTGTTGTGCTTCTAACACTTTGAGAAGCTGTTTGCTCTGAGATAAGAACCGTGTATAAATTAGACCTTTTTCTAATAATTGGCGTATATACATTGTGTAGTTGAGACTGGAATTTTTTATGATTTGTCAGTTAATTTTTTTTTTGTTTTAACGTTTTTTAACGTCATTTTCTGTAGCTTTTTATGCATATTAAAATCGTATTCTTGAACTGGAGGTGGAACAAGTAAAAAATAATTATGTACTCATATGCATTGTGCAACAGTAAAATAAAAAAAAAATGACAGTATAGATTTCCTTTCAACTTAAGGCCCCTAATAATTTAAACATGCCCTTGCCACAAGCTCTCCACTCCTCACTTACATTAGACTTTTTTTTTAACGTCATTTTCCCCCAGCCATTGGGGCTCAGATTGTGCCCTTCAGAGGGACTTTGATTTGGCAGTGAGGAATTTCTTGGCCGGATGCCCTTCCTGACGTCAACCAATGGCTTTATTATTTGTAAAGTTCCAAATTCTTCTCGCCAGCTCGGGGAATCGAACACGAAACTCTTGGTTACTGTGCAGTTGCACTAACCACTAAACCAGGCTCCTCACACATTAGACATTTTGTAATTAACTGAAAATATTTCACTTATTTCTGTTGGGAGGACAGGCTTAGATAAAGCTTTTCCATAAATTAACACTAGAAATAGACAACCCTCCTACAAGTATTTTATCTTTTACTTTGTCTGATAATAGCAAGGGTAGAGTCCTGCTGGTTCACTCGCAGGCCCAAGGTCAACATACCCTTTCCTCCACATAAAATCCAGTGAAGGGTAGCTGCTTCGTTCGTACAAAAGCCGTAGCTTTTGTTGTGGTAATTTTGAACTCAGTCTTACGTGAATGTTTAAAAAGTGATTTAATGCCCTGCAGGTAAAATCTACAACGGCTATTATTTATTTTCCTTTTATAATAACTATGATTTCAGTGTCTAAATATTATATTAGTCTTATTTACGTTAACTTTATGCCGTCCCCCCCCCTAATTGTACCAAACGTAGTGTGGACCCTGAGTTTAATTAAGTGCCTACACCGCTACACTATATTGTCATTTCGTTTATTTTCAGATTATTAGGATAGGAAATTATGAAGAAGACTGACAGAGACATCGTACGCGAACTTTGAGGCCTGGGTCTTCCAAAAGACGTAAAAGAAAGAAAACAGAAGTGAAATCGGCAGAAGTTGTAAACGTAACAAAATTGGACCAGTTCTTTGCTGTTCACCCAAGACAAGTGTCAAAAAGGAGTAATGAATTTGGAAAACCTAATTACCCTAGAAAAGCTCCTGAGGAAATGGCTGATGATCCTAACAAAGGAAATGTAGAAGTAAAGGATCCAAATGAAGATAATACCGAAAGGGATCCTGGGAATGGCAAATGTTATGTAGAAGCTGAAGTTGAGGGTCCACCAGGGAACATGACATTGGACTTTGGCTATCCTTTATTTCGGATCAGATGCGGGGATACTTGCTGAAAATGGCTGTATCAACAGTTTAACATAGTGATAAAAGTTCGTTCTCTGCGTACTCGGTGCAGCAACCTGGAAAGGACTGCAATATTCCAAGAATGTGGATCTAGAATGTTCTAGAATGCTGCCTGACTGCCCTACATATTTTTTATTTTCTTTAAAAGCTGTTGTCTTCTTTACAATTTTGACACGTCGGCAGCAACTTTTGACTTAGCCTTTGTAACATGATAATTCACCACTGACTCTCAAACAACAATGTGTTCCTTCTGCAGAGCTGAGGCAAAGAAGTTACTTAAGTATGACTATCAGCAGATTGCTGATGACATTGAAAGAAAAGGGTGTGTGCGCTGTGAAGCAGAAGGACTGCTAAGACAGATAAATCAGCTTGAAACAGGTATTTACACCAGCATTTGGAATGATGTTCTGCAAAGAGTAGATGCTATTAATAAAAATCTGCAACACGCAAAACTTGATCTAAATTCCACTGTGGCATTACTGACCAGCTTGAAAAACTTTCGCATCAAAGCGTCCCTCCTTCGACAGTTACGAGAAGCAAGGCAAAATGCTGCTTGATTCTGCAGGCTGTGACGTGGAGACGAAGACTACGCACAAACGTCGCAATGGCGTCTTAACCCATTAGATTATGGCAATGCGAAATAAATGATATATATATATATATATATATATATATATATATATTACAAATTGTTGTGAAAATGAGGAGTAAGTAATGGTGATCTGTCGACAAAAGTCGATGGTGATCAAGATGAATGTTCCTTTCAGTTTGAACTAATCTTTGGCTCAAAAAAAACCTCGTACATTAGTTACAGGCGCTTGGTGATTTTCACTATTATCTTTTATTGATGTTATGTTGCTGCATCAAAAGCAAGTAACACATGTCTTAAGAAGAGCTTCTTTGATCTCTTGGGTCAAATGAATACTGCAGTCATCTAAAACATAAAAGCAGAGAGTTTTCATAGCGATAGGGTTGGAATGGTGTTGCAACTTTGATATAGTATCCAGCATTTATTTTGGATGGGAAAAATTCTATGGTAATTAAAGGCTTTTATTCTCTTCAGGTAAAGGATAGGAAAATTGAAACACATATGTGCTCCCTTTTGAGGAGCCGTGGTTTATTGGATAGTGCAACTGCCCCGTAGCCAAACGATTTCGGGTTCAATTCCCCGAGCTGGCGACTTTGAAACTTCACAAAAGAAAAAGCCATCGGATAGCGTCAGGAAGGGCATCCGGCCAGGAAATTTATCACTGCCAAAACCAAGTCTCTATGTAGGGTAACGTCTGAGACCTAGTTACTGGGGAGAATGAAGTTAAAACAAAAACAAAAGGTGTTCCCTTTTCTTTCAAAGTAAACTCTGGTTTGACTATAACCGATGAATCACTAAATACCTGAGTGAAGGATGCAACTCTTTTTCGAGAAAGTAAATAGTTTTCTATGACATTTGCCTTCTCTTCTTTTAGATTCATGGTCTTTCGCATTAAACTCTCATTATCATGCAGGGGGGTTTCTGGTCGACATTTGAATCCAGCAGATGGATGGATCAGGTGATTTGACTCCATAACTAGCAGGGGGATAAATCCTTCTATTCATATTAATGTATTTATACTTTGTTTTTTGCCTCTCTCTGGTGTTGATTTGATAAGTAAGTAAGTTTTTATTTGCCACAAACATAAAATGAAAAATGTTTACAAATGTTTAAAAAATGAAAGGCCTAGAAAGTCAATAAATTACAATTTAAAGTTAATTTACAAACTTTTGTATGAATTAATACTAAAAAGAATGTTGCATAAAAATATTACAATTTGAATTAAAATAAAAATAATGACAGAAAAAAAAATCACCCCTAATTGAAGTGGCAGGGATAACATTAAAAGGTCAAACTGACCTTATTTCCATAATGATCCCTTAAGAGGTGATTTTTTAATTGGAAAAAAATGTTAGTTTTGGGCGAGAAAAGCAGGAGATAAAATTTTAAAATATAAACTTTGAAGTGTTTTAAAATGAGATGTCCTTTAGAATGCCTGGCTCTTTATGGGAGTGAAAACATGAGTTGTCAGTAGTATATATATACATATATATGTTGTCTTCTTCTTTCTGTATAATTTGAAAATAGTACTGATTTTCTCGGGCAGACACCATATTTTCTCATCCAGCCGTTAATTTTTAACGTGACGCTTCCATTTCAAAACCTCTGGTAAATTTGATCTTGTGGGTTTGATTTAATAAATAATTTAATTCAAAAAACCTGAAAATATTGTGGCAGTATCTTAACCCTTTTCAGAGAAGGTTTTATGTTTCTGTTAAATATATTGCCGAGTTGTGAACAAAAATTTAGTAAACTAATTAAATTTGCTCTTGTATGTCTCAAATAAATGGGACCTGGTATATATGAGAAAACATTTCTTTTATGAAAGATAAATGTTTTGCTCAGTTCGTACAAATTTTAGGGAAATTTGGCAAGCCTACATCAAGGGTTTTTCTCTTACCAAAAAGACGTGAAAATCTGGGTTAATTATGGTAAAGAACCTGTCCTTCTAAATATAATAAAAAAAAGAATTGCATATGTATAATTTGTCTTCAACAAGAAGTTCCTGGAAGTACTTTCTACGTTTGCAATTTGTACTTCTTTCAAGAGTATGTAATAACCCTTAACTAATAGGGGTTTTTTTGGAAAAAATCTACCAAGGACATTGAAATTCCAGCAACTCCCTAATTTTATTTGCTTCTTATCAACAATTCATACAGTACACTTTTAACTTTA
>RDPX01000046.1:440069-461237 GCA_003991215.1 Morbakka virulenta | reverse complement strand
ATCACCCCTAATTGAAGTGGCAGGGATAACATTAAAAGGTCAAACTGACCTTATTTCCATAATGATCCCTTAAGAGGTGATTTTTTAATTGGAAAAAAATGTTAGTTTTGGGCGAGAAAAGCAGGAGATAAAATTTTAAAATATAAACTTTGAAGTGTTTTAAAATGAGATGTCCTTTAGAATGCCTGGCTCTTTATGGGAGTGAAAACATGAGTTGTCAGTAGTATATATATACATATATATGTTGTCTTCTTCTTTCTGTATAATTTGAAAATAGTACTGATTTTCTCGGGCAGACACCATATTTTCTCATCCAGCCGTTAATTTTTAACGTGACGCTTCCATTTCAAAACCTCTGGTAAATTTGATCTTGTGGGTTTGATTTAATAAATAATTTAATTCAAAAAACCTGAAAATATTGTGGCAGTATCTTAACCCTTTTCAGAGAAGGTTTTATGTTTCCGTTAAATATATTGCCGAGTTGTGAACAAAAATTTAGTAAACTAATTAAATTTGCTCTTGTATGTCTCAAATAAATGGGACCTGGTATATATGAGAAAACATTTCTTCTATGAAAGATAAATGTTTTGCTCAGTTCGTACAAATTTTAGGGAAATTTGGCAAGCCTACATCAAGGGTTTTTCTCTTACCAAAAAGACGTGAAAATCTGGGTTAATTATGGTAAAGAACCTGTCCTTCTAAATATAATAGAAAAAAGAATTGCATATGTATAATTTGTCTTCAACAAGAAAGAAGTTCCTGGAAGTACTTTCTACGTTTGCAATTTGTACTTCTTTCAAGAGTATGTAATAACCCTTAACTAATAGGGGTTTTTTTGGAAAAAATCTACCAAGGACATTGAAATTCCAGCAACTCCCTAATTTTATTTGCTTCTTATCAACAATTCATACAGTACACTTTTAACTTTACTTACAAAATTGGATCTAAAAAGTGAACATTTGTAAATTTCGCTCGAGAAAGATATCTGATCAGTAAGTACATCACAATCAAGTATAATTGATTTTCCAGTCTCTAATAATTATTAGAGGCTGGAAGCTTATACTGAGTTAAAAATTTACAGTAATCAAGTAAGTAAGAGCTGGAATGTGGGAAGACCACGGAGAGTGGAGAAGGAGGTGCCGAGCGGCTGACCCGACGTGAAGTTGGACAAGGCCGGAAGGAGAGAAGAAGAAATAACCAAGTAAACATGAGAACATGAGAACCAACTTGATGCTATTAGTAGCATTTCCAAACAGTTACTTTAAAGCATACTAGTTTTCTTTGTCGGGTAAGGTAGAAAATAGATTGACCTTCCAGCCCCTTGCTGCTTTTTCGTACCCTCTCACGTGTTTGAACCCCCCCTTTTCTGATGCCTTCAAAAATCTCTACCCTCTCGTTTATTAGCTACCCTCCCAAAATACACGTTTTCTTTTAGAACAATATTTAAACAAGTCCGAGTTTGCTTTCTTTACGACACAGCAAATATTCACCGTTTTTGCTTCATTAAATTTTCGATTTTGACAGTCTGTCCCAACAGCCCTTTTCCTTCCCCAGGTTACCCAAACACTGTAAAAACTGTAGTTTATTAAAGATTGTCAAAAATAAGCCATGATTTTATAGTCCTGAGATTTCGAAAACAGCATCAACAGTTGACATTTTTATCTTGCTTGACACATAAGCTGGGCTAATTTACAATTTCATCTAAAAAAATCGTCAGTTAAGTGAGAATTCATGATAGAAAACTACCTGTTAAATTTGCTGCAAGTTTGGTTAGAATGTCTTTTCAAAAGCCAGCAACTTTTTCCAATTTGCGCGGTTTCGTCTATCACTTTTGAAAGTTAAAGGCTGTTAATTATCCCTTTTATCTTCACTGCTATTTTTATGTCTAATGTAGCAGCTGATTCAGACACACCACCTTCAAAATTATCATGGGAGGAATTTTTTTGTTAACACTTTCTAGCAAAGGGTAGTCAGAGTCAGGCAGCAGGATCATTTTGTCGAGAGCAATATGTCCTGTCGGCTGCGTTAAAACTTTGAGGAGCCGTGGCTTAATGGTTAGTGCAACTGCACCGTAACCAAGAATTCCGGGTTCGATTCCCCGAGCGGGCGACTTTGGAAATTCACAAAAGGAAAAGCCATTGGTTGGCGTCAGGAAGGGCATCCGGCCAAGAAATTCCTCATTGCCAAATCAAAGTCCCTTTGACGGTCACCGTCTGAGCCCCAGTTACTAGGGAGAAATGACGTTAAAAAAATGGTCCAGCGTGATCTGGTGTTTGAAGAAATCTATTGAATCTTGAGGGTGTTTTGGAGTAATAGGATTCGTTAGTTGAAACAAGCACCAGAAAATGTGAATGAATGTGTTTCCACCAACTCGCACAGCCTGTTTACTAATGGAAATACTAAACAAATGTAGGTGTATGTGGTTCAAGCAGTTATGCAACAGATGTAGGATAATTATCACGTCGTGTGCAGTACGATTTTTCTGAAAAAAACGGACTCGCATGATAAACATCCCAAGTCAATGGCTCCAACCGAGTCCATAAAATCAAGAATTTTTAATGTTATGCAATGACTGTTTGAGATGATATCACCTCGCTTTTGTCACACTCTGGATGATAGCTGTCATATTCAGTATATTTGAAGCATAAGAAGATATTATGTATTGGGACAAGAAATGGATCGGGTTATATTTATCAGTATTTTTCAAAAGATACAGTTGAGGACGAAAATGAGGTTGAGGATATGAAACTAAAAAGTTCCTGTACCTTGAAAAAGTAAGTCAAAGAGCGTTAGTCGGCAATGTTCCCCTTACGAAACTTTTAATGGTAAATGGTAATTTAAAAAGTAAGCCTTTTTAAATGAGGAGGAAGGGGGTACAACCAATACAGACAGCTATCTTTTTAACCATGTCAGTGTTTTTGAAAAGCAGAGACATTGGAAGAAAGCAAAAAGAAACAGATTGGAACGAATGTACCTTGAAATGATTCCCTAAACATATTCAATACACCCCAATGTGAAAATATCCAAAAAATCCATATCTTATTATATAAGTAAAATTAAAATATCAGTGTCGTAGGAAGTCATATATATGAATCCGTATCCAAAAAGAACATGGGGGGTGGGGGGGGGTAAGAGAGCGCTGACTCGATTCTCAGCCAAAGCTTTAATCTTTCGGGGGTTAATCCACGTGCTTTCAGATCATACTGGGTCGTAGCTTGCCGATGTTTCTTCCGATTACCATTTCGATACAAAGTAAACATCTCTGGCGTGGAACATGATTTAAGAAGACCACGGGACACTAAATGTGGCCAAAATCCTGGTAAGCAACACATGGCGAATTTTTTTAATGGCAATTTTTAGGGCANTCACTGCTATTTTTATGTCTAATGTAGCAGCTGATTCAGACACACCACCTTCAAAATTATCATGGGAGGAATTTTTTTGTTAACACTTTCTAGCAAAGGGTAGTCAGAGTCAGGCAGCAGGATCATTTTGTCGAGAGCAATATGTCCTGTCGGCTGCGTTAAAACTTTGAGGAGCCGTGGCTTAATGGTTAGTGCAACTGCACCGTAACCAAGAATTCCGGGTTCGATTCCCCGAGCGGGCGACTTTGGAAATTCACAAAAGGAAAAGCCATTGGTTGGCGTCAGGAAGGGCATCCGGCCAAGAAATTCCTCATTGCCAAATCAAAGTCCCTTTGACGGTCACCGTCTGAGCCCCAGTTACTAGGGAGAAATGACGTTAAAAAAATGGTCCAGCGTGATCTGGTGTTTGAAGAAATCTATTGAATCTTGAGGGTGTTTTGGAGTAATAGGATTCGTTAGTTGAAACCAGCACCAGAAAATGTGAATGAATGTGTTTCCACCAACTCGCACAGCCTGTTTACTAATGGAAATACTAAACAAATGTAGGTGTATGTGGTTCAAGCAGTTATGCAACAGATGTAGGATAATTATCACGTCGTGTGCAGTACGATTTTTCTGAAAAAAACGGACTCGCATGATAAACATCCCAAGTCAATGGCTCCAACCGAGTCCATAAAATCAAGAATTTTTAATGTTATGCAATGACTGTTTGAGATGATATCACCTCGCTTTTGTCACACTCTGGATGATTAGCTGTCATATTCAGTATATTTGAAGCATAAGAAGATATTATGTATTGGGACAAGAAATGGATCGGGTTATATTTATCAGTATTTTTCAAAAGATACAGTTGAGGACGAAAATGAGGTTGAGGATATGAAACTAAAAAGTTCCTGTACCTTGAAAAAGTAAGTCAAAGAGCGTTAGTCGGCAATGTTCCCCTTACGAAACTTTTAATGGTAAATGGTAATTTAAAAAGTAAGCCTTTTTAAATGAGGAGGAAGGGGGTACAACCAATACAGACAGCTATCTTTTTAACCATGTCAGTGTTTTTGAAAAGCAGAGACATTGGAAGAAAGCAAAAAGAAACAGATTGGAACGAATGTACCTTGAAATGATTCCCTAAACATATTCAATACACCCCAATGTGAAAATATCCAAAAAATCCATATCTTATTATATAAGTAAAATTAAAATATCAGTGTCGTAGGAAGTCATATATATGAATCCGTATCCAAAAAGAACATGGGGGGTGGGGGGGGGGTAAGAGAGCGCTGACTCGATTCTCAGCCAAAGCTTTAATCTTTCGGGGGTTAATCCACGTGCTTTCAGATCATACTGGGTCGTAGCTTGCCGATGTTTCTTCCGATTACCATTTCGATACAAAGTAAACATCTCTGGCGTGGAACATGATTTAAGAAGACCACGGGACACTAAATGTGGCCAAAATCCTGGTAAGCAACACATGGCGAATTTTTTTAATGGCAATTTTTAGGGCAAGAGATGGTCTTCTTTTTTTCCGACTGTGTCACACTTTTTGCAGGGTGGTTGCCGACTAAATCAGTGACCTTCACTTTGTTGTATCTTGTGCATCTTCATGACTGCCTTCATATCCTTTCTGATGCCGTCACTTAATCGTCTCTTTGGTCAGCATTTTTTCATTTTCTGTGTATTCCCGTGGCCGCAACTCTTTCTTATATGTTTAGCTTCTCGTTTTTCAACTTGTTCATGCTACCTCAGCAGTGCCAGTTTACATTTCCCTCCAATGGTTCTTACTCTTTTAACTTTCTCGAATCTTCACATTCCGGATCTTGCTCTTTAACGTGTGGCCACATGTCCACCTATTCATTTTTATGCACGCTCTCTCTAGTCTGCTCTTGTGCTTTTTCGTTAGGGTGAGTGTCTATACAGCGTAAATAATTGGAAGTTGTATAACCTTTTAAAATCCTTCCAATTTCACTGCAATGGCTGCTATCTCACTAACCTCGAGTCTCCGCTGTTACCCAATTATTAAAAACTTTTCTACTGGCGATATACTGTCTTTTATATCTACACACGCATGCCTCCAGTATCCAGTGCAGTCTATTACTGATCTCAGCTCCTTCTTACTTTCGCTGCACAAACCCACATCATCCACAAAAATCATTTGCCACGGTGCCTCCTTGCAAGTGCCCTTCGATACCAGAGCTTTCATCAGTCTTTCATATATTGCCTTCACCTGCTCTTGATCTCATCATCTCGTGTGAAAGCCTTCCATTTTTATTCTTTATCAGATTTGGCCGCAGGTGCTTCGATTTTGCTCATTCCTTCGTTTCCCTACTCTTTCAGGCTGTTGTGCAACCTGATGATTCAATTTCTGCATGCAGGTCTTGATAAAATGCTGCCACTTTCACTGCCTTCTTCTTTAGCTTCTACTCGTCCTTATTCTCTGTATTTTTTTTTTGCTTTCAACGGTATTTATGCTTTCTCTGACCACCACAAAGTCCCTAAATCTCCACTTCCCTCACTTGATGTTACTCTACACACGGTCTTACCAGTACCCATTTTAACGGTGTTGCGAGGAGCATTTCTCTTTTAACATCAGGGGAGGCTTGTTTTTCACTTCACCCTTCAGTTTCTACCATTCAACTTTTGGAGACGCTTGTTCCTCCTTCTTCCTCAGTGCCAACTGCTTCATGGTCGCAACCACTGTCCGCTGTTACTATGTCACTCTTCCCTGTTAATGGTTTGCAACCAGCCACCTGTTCTCACATCTAATGTAAAGCTAATATGTAGTAGTTTGGCGTTTCTGTATTTCCAGTTACCTGTCACACAGTGTTCTCTCTTCTTAAAGTAAATGTTAGCAGTACTTCCCTTTTCATCACTTTTGGTACAAATTGCAGCCATCTATTACATCCTCGCTTCCGCTGTTTTCACAACCAACATGTACACTTCAGTCTCCTACTACCTGCCCACCTCCCTCTTCAACCTATCCCTTTTAAATGTTCTCAGTTCTTTTTTCTGGTCCGTGTACCTATCATCCTGCCCGTGACCACCTTAACCTACAACGGTCTTATATTCTACCAAAGTTTAGCACAAGCTTCTTTATTTCTCCACCAAAGATAACCTCGATCGTATTTCTCTCGGTGTTTATCTCCGAAATATAACGACTTAACTCCGCCTTCCAACTTTTTTGCTTTTGTACTTTTCTTTTTCTAATTTTATCCACTAACTCCCTCTGCCTGCCATAATACTATCACTGACTACCCCAATTTTTGGCACCGTCGCCATACGACCCACGTTCTTCCCCGAGCTATTTTCCTTGCCCGCACTCGTTCATGGTGGAGTAGCCAAGTCCATTTGTCACGAGTGCAGGGCAATGTTTTCGCGCGCCGTTTCTAGCGTACACCCCACCCGCGCCAGGTTCTCCCACTGTGTCAGTTATGATGAAAGCAAAGTTTTCTCTACACCGGATACCCTTACTTCTACAACATTCTTAGTTTATCAAGGTTAGTTTATTCCAGAAATTTCAGGTAACATACTGGTGTATTAATCATAGGTCTTTCATCCAACCTTCTGCGTTGCGTTGAGAATGCGACGGGTTTTCGTTATCTCGTCAGCCTTTTGGTTCTTTTGATTGCTGTGCGAAACATTTAACAGTTGAACCATATCTTTCCATTTTCATGTGTTTTTTAACCAACCCAGGAGCCAAATGTTCTGACACCCGTAAGAAGGAAAAACAGCCCCAAAGGAACAAATGTAAACAAAAAGGCCCTCAAAATCGTAGGTACAATTGCGCTCAAACAAACAAACAAAAACTTTTAACATTGCGCTTATGGCCAGCGAAAGTTCCCTGCTGTCTCCTGCCTTTCTCAGTCACAATCTGTGTTTTTTTCTGTCAGTCACTGGGTCGTCTCATTTACTTTCTTTTCTTTCAGCTGATACTTCTCGTGGAGAATGACGCACATGCCCACGGTAACCCCCCAACTCCCGCCCTTCACCTAAAAACAAATTAACTGCGCACGCAACATCACAATTAAGAATGCAGTTTAGGGTCAGCCATATCAGAACAAATAAAAACTATGGCGTTCTTCTCTTTCCACTCCAACGAGTTTTTAATCGTTAAATATCATGAATCTGCGCATAAAAGACATTTATGACGGTCAAGAAAAATAACATCGTCTCAAACAAGTTGACAACCATATCATTCATATTGATTTTGAAAGTTAAACATTGCGACATCTAATTAATGAAGCTCTTACTTGCGCTGACTAATGAGCGCATCAAGAATTTCGGTAGCAACCGACTTGTTTTCGAATGTATAGTCTAGAAAACTATTTTAGACACTGACTCCCAAAATTGTATACTTAATTAGTCCTGTTCACAGTCTCTAGCAAAATGTCCTGTTTTGCCACAGTGGTAACAGGCTCCTTTGCTATCATTTGGGCATTCGCGTGCATAGTGGCCATTTTCGTTGCATCTATAGCAAGTGACAGAGGCAGCAGACTGCGATGGTTCCCTATCACAATCGCGTGCGAAATGCCCGTACCCGCCGCAACGGTAACACGTGACATCAGAACCACCAGTGCCGCTACCTCCTCCACCACTTTTGTTCGGGCAGTCACGAGCATAGTGCCCAACTTCCGAGCAGTGGTAACATTCTTCCCTGCAAAAGAAACAAACCAAAACAATGCAACAAAAGCATTAACATACAAATCTTTGAAGTCAATGATTTCATGAGTGACCAGGAAATAGGCTTGCTTTCTGAGCGAGGGTGGCAAAGAGGGGGGATACAATTAGTGCACATCACTTGGTTAAATCATAGTTTAATACCAAAAGTAATAAGCAACCTTAAGTCAAGTCATTATGAACACCTTTGGGTTAAATGAATAAATTTCATCATCTAAAAACCTTCGTGAAATTGAACAATGTAGAAAAGAAAGTCAGCAAAATAAATTGTGAAACACCAGGGAAAATGTTAAAAATGGATCTTTGGGTACCCTGTACATTACAATTTGCCAATAAAGCCAGGTTACCTCAAATATAAACAAACAAGCAAAACAAAATGTTTATTTCTTTAAATTTCAAATAAAAAGCCAAGGCATAACTGAAACAAATGCACTGTTCTATATGCAAATATCACCAACTAACAAAACTAAAATTAATTCATTTCTTTGTTAATTCACAGTTACAAATGCTCTCCTATAAAATGAAATTTTACTATGTCCCCAACGTCTATTTTTTTTATCACAGCCCCTCATTCCATGTGACTTTGTTTGACTTATAACAATGAAAACTGTTTAAACCCCAACAAATTCTCTTTGCCCCAACCAAAATATTGATCCACTTTTGAGTGGGGTAGGGTCAATCAATTGAAGAATCCATTCCAGATCAAATATTAATGTATTTAAATATCTTTTATTAATCCTTCTGTGCCTTTCCTGCTATTGACTTCTACAACTGAACAATCAGGCTACTACACCATTAATACATTAAGTCTTCTAGCAGAACAAAAAACCAAAGTCCCTTCTTAAAACAAAATGACTATATTCAGGGTACAGTGTACAGCAAGTTGTTTTCTATCACTAAATTGCAGGTAGTTTAGATAACATAAATCAAACTTACTTTGTTTCCTCTGCCTCACAATCCCTAGCAATATGCCCAGACTTGTTGCAGCGGTAACACTTTTCTTCACCATCATCTGGCACTGTGCACTCTCGTGCAAAGTGTCCACGTTTTCCACACTTAAAGCACTTGCTAATTGACGCTGGACTGCGGCAATCTCGTGCAAGATGTCCTACACGACCACATTTATAACAAGACTTGGAACCAAAGCCTCCACCACCTCTCTTTGAGGAACCAGTACTTTCATTTGGGCAATCACGTGAAATGTGTCCACTTTGTTCACAGTTGTAGCACATCTTATCTATGAAATAAAAAACAAAAAATTAGTAAACTCCACATTTACATATATGACACTATGGACCTTTTCAACTTAACAACTGCCATCTAAATATCACACTGCCAAGTACAAACCATTTGGTGAACTAGACAGTATATTTGTTCCATCAACAAAAGCACATCATACCATTTTATGGCATCTCCAGATGATATAAAATTGGCAATGTAGCTGTACACTCTGGCAAAGCAAATAACTATTGGAGGAAGTAAAATTTCTTAACAAAACTCTTCTGTAGCACTGTTTAAAGTCATAAATAAAACTTAAATAAAACTTAAACAATGGCAAAATATAGTGGACATATTCTGAAGAAAACAGGACTGTACTTTGAATAACTGCAACATTTTTAAAGCATACATTTGATCCAATTTTATTTCTCAGAAATAAGACCTGCCTTATTACCAGTGCAAGTTACTTTAGACGATTGAGTAAGACATAACCCTTGTTACCAGTATAAGTTACTTTAGATAACACATAACCCAATTCTTTTTGTAGCTTTCATCATTTTCAGCTTCCTCTTTTATAGCTTTTGAATTGAATTACACAAAATCACAAGTCTACCACNGAACAATCAGGCTACTACACCATTAATACATTAAGTCTTCTAGCAGAACAAAAAACCAAAGTCCCTTCTTAAAACAAAATGACTATATTCAGGGTACAGTGTACAGCAAGTTGTTTTCTATCACTAAATTGCAGGTAGTTTAGATAACATAAATCAAACTTACTTTGTTTCCTCTGCCTCACAATCCCTAGCAATATGCCCAGACTTGTTGCAGCGGTAACACTTTTCTTCACCATCATCTGGCACTGTGCACTCTCGTGCAAAGTGTCCACGTTTTCCACACTTAAAGCACTTGCTAATTGACGCTGGACTGCGGCAATCTCGTGCAAGATGTCCTACACGACCACATTTATAACAAGACTTGGAACCAAAGCCTCCACCACCTCTCTTTGAGGAACCAGTACTTTCATTTGGGCAATCACGTGAAATGTGTCCACTTTGTTCACAGTTGTAGCACATCTTATCTATGAAATAAAAAACAAAAAATTAGTAAACTCCACATTTACATATATGACACTATGGACCTTTTCAACTTAACAACTGCCATCTAAATATCACACTGCCAAGTACAAACCATTTGGTGAACAAGACAGTATATTTGTTCCATCAACAAAAGCACATCATACCATTTTATGGCATCTCCAGATGATATAAAATTGGCAATGTAGCTGTACACTCTGGCAAAGCAAATAACTATTGGAGGAAGTAAAATTTCTTAACAAAACTCTTCTGTAGCACTGTTTAAAGTCGTAAATAAAACTGAAACAATGGCAAAATATAGTGGACATATTCTGAAGAAAACAGGACTGTACTTTGAATAACTGCAACATTTGATCCAATTTTATTTCTCAGAAATAAGACCTGCCTTATTACCAGTGCAAGTTACTTTAGACGATTGAGTAAGACATAACCCAATTCTTTTTGTAGCTTTCATCATTTTCAGCTTCCTCTTTTATAGCTTTTGAATTGCATTACACAAAATCACAAGTCTACCACATGATTACGATACTAATAACACTGCACATTTTTTTGTTTAAGGCTTCAACTTGCATAAAACTACAATAACCTTTGGATTTAGATATTGGTGTTTTGATGATTAACCCCCCAAAAAAAAAACCATGAGAAAATAATAAGTTGCAATGTTAGAGTTGCAATGTTGTTTCAGCACAACACAAAACCCTCTCAATGTAATGGTATGTGGCATCAAAAGGGTTTCTTGAGAATCTAGCTTCCTCTCTGGTTAGCTAAGTTGTATAACAAGCCAGCTTCAGATTAATGTAGAAATTAAAACCCAAGCGGAAATTTCCTGGTGTTACTACTAATGGCTATGATGCAACTTTTTTTGCTAATTGGAAGCGTTTTACATGCATACGTCTAGAGCCAAAGTGTAAATGCATCTTTGAAAATTTTATCAATATATGATACAACAGTAAGGTCCAACAGAGTATAGCTACCGGTATTACACTACTCAGTTGTCAGGTTATACACACATGCCAAGAATGTCTCATGCACAATACCAAACATAAGTTTTCAATCTGAAATCCACATCTAATGCTACAATCTGTTAAACTCAATATGATGATGATGATGATGATGATGCTACCCTGAAGAGTTAAATTGTTAGGTCACAATGGTAGATTAGGGTTGCAGGTTACTTTCTATGATGCCCTGGCTTGGTGAACAGCTTCACTTATTTCTGACCAAAACATCACCTCACTAACAATAGTTAAGTCAACATGAAACAAGTTATGTCTGCATTTCTGTAAGAAACCAAGGAGCCAAATACCACCAATGTTTAGGTAGTTTAATGTCTTTAGCCACATTTCATTACTTATTTATTTTAAGTGTTTTAAAAGGATATAAAAATCTGTTATTTTAATCTCCTATCAATTGTGTACTGGCACTTAAGATGCCAAAATAGCTTAATCTCTATTCAGCCTTTGACATTTTGCTTGCAAAGATTACTACCCATTCTTATGTCACCTAACAACATATTAGTCAAAAATATTCACCCAAGGATAAAAAATAACAAAAAAAGGGTCACTTTCCTTGTGGAGGTGGGTACCATTGACAACCTGTGCACATCAAAACTAAAAAATATTACTATACAAAATTCTGCAGGCCTTGACTGCAAATACATCTAGCATTTACACTTCTTAATGTTGCTGTATTTTTCACAAAGGTTACATAGGTCATTGAGGCAACAGTTTCTCAATTTGTTCAAGATACCAAGGTACAACCTTAATGATGCTCTATGCTACAACTGGAAAGTTGAAGAACAGATAAAATAAGTATGCTGATCCTTTTAAATGTCTCCTTTACCTGATATGTGCTGTGCAAAAGAAACTAGTGAAAAATTAACATTAGGTTTTCACAAGAAGCTCCTACAACTTAACAATCTAGTCCCTGGTGAAAGACAAAATTGCACATTAAATACTATTATTGCTAGTAGGTTTCTACTTATGATTCAACTTCCCATTTAATGATTAAAGTTTCTGTTTCTGGAAAAAATTTGTTAAAAATTAACTTAAAAGGGTTGCCTAGAGATTCCTCTAATTTATTCAGTTTTGGGGATTTGTATTAGAAGATTTTTATCTTTAGCTATTTATAAATTGTTTATCTATTTTCTGTAATTTTAAATATATAGATCTAGTAATGACTTTACTCTGTGTTATATATTAATCACTCTAGAGTGAAGACCACACTGGGTAATGAATTTAATAATAAACTCTTACATTTAGTGTCAGCCATTCCACTTTTCAAGTTGTTGTATGACATTTGCTCTGGTTTCAAAATTAATTTAATTTCATTAAATTTTGGGGTGATAGAAGAAAAAACAAAGGTGGTAATGTCTCCATCATATTTCTGTCAAGTGGATGACCCAACCTATGCCAACTTTTGGCCAATTTCATCAAAATGATTTTGATCCAAAGAAAATCACACCTTTATGGTCAAATAATAATCAACCAATATTTATATCTCTTTCTAAGCTACTTTGCTAGCTTTTGCTATTCTGCTTGGATGACAGGACTTGGGAAAGAGAACTATCAAATAGGAAACATGTTGCAAATAGGGCCATTGTTATGCTATTGTTGGTGCATCACAAGACATGGCTGTTTATTGAAAAGAAGAAAATGAAGGATTGAGGGAAGTGAAAATAATGAAAGGAACAACAGTTTAAAGCAATCACTGGACCATATTCTTATAAATTGGAGCAATAAATTTTTTTGTACAACATGTACAAAAATTATATCTCAAAACACAATTCTTAAAGATAAAAAAATACCACCTATGTAGTCAGTGTCAATATTTAACATCTAAAAGAATGATTAACTTCTTTTTGTATGCCATTTACACAACTTGAGATTTGGGAAGTGGGGGTACAGTCAGCTCTTTACTCAGCTGTTCCAAATGTACCTGCTGATGTGAACCATAGTGTCCACAAACTGCCAAGACGGATATTAGTCACAGAAGATACCTGTCAAACTTAAAAGAGAGATCTCATTCAACCATATTTTAAATTGTAAATGGAATGCATGTTTTTTCTTTAATCCTTTACACCCAATTTACTATTTCAAGCCCACATTGTATTCTGACAAAAACATGAAATATTGGAAATGAACACAATTTGGAAATGAGATATTGACTTGTTTACACTGATTTTACATTGACTGATAAATATTCTTTTCCCTTACAAAACATCTTAATACTTTGCCATTGTGACAACTTGTTCCATGGATAAAAAAAGTAACGTTGTTAATTAATAAGCTATCTAATCCCAGGCTTTATGACATAGCACTAGATTACTTTGGATTTGGAAAAATGTATTTGTATCCTCTTCAATTATACAAAATCTTTATTTCTGTTTGCCAGTCATCCATCCAAAACTTTTGTTGAGTTCATACATGCAATGAATATCCAATGAATAAAGATCAAAATCTGCCACCCACATTTTGTTTCCTCAGCCACAATACATCTCGGGTTCAAAGGCAAATTAAAAATAATGCAGTTGTTACCACCTGAAAGGAGTGTTTACTTCTGTCCCATTTTTTCCATCCATTATTTTATTTTTTAAAACAATGCACCTCTATTTTAGATACCACCATAATTTAAAACTTTTACTGGATGTCTTTCTCTATTTGTAAGAGGGGATGGGATTATCCAGTTATCTGAATGATAGTTCTCAGTAGTTAAATATCCCAAATAAAATTTATGGCTGTTTTTGTCAAGGGTGCCCGTATTACTTCTTCATTTCATTAATAAATTATATTCCACGTGTTTCCACGGTCACTGTCATGCACTGTATAAACTAAACCATCTACTTTTTCCATCCTTACTGATTTGTGGTTCAAACGCGCTTATTCAATTCCAAACCAAAAATAGGCATTTGAGTCACCAGGGCCAAAATGCAATATTAAAAACAAAACAAAGTAAATTTACTATTTGGCAGTTCAGTTTCTGCTTGTTCATCTTCCTAGTTGTGCCTTCTTTTGAAACTTGGTGGTTTTAAATGGGGCGTTTTCAAACAAGTTAAAAGGATGGCATCCAGCTTGCCTGGTTAATAGATAAACGTAAGGCTGGCCAAATTAATCAAAGTTGGAAAAAACAAGGTCTTCGAGTAGTCTTCAGAACTTTCAACTTTTACAACATTTGATCACGAAGGGTGACATCAAACCCTTTTAAATTGCTGACTAATTCAACACGAAGAAAAAAGAGTCGGGGAAGTTGCGACACCCACGATCGAACTTTTAAAAATCGCATGACTTTTATCCACTTTCAACACCCAAAAGAACATACGAAGGAACGTTGATCTTCAAAAGAATGTTTAGTTGTCGACAGAAGGTCTAAAAGCGCTTACTCGGGACAAATTACGCAAGATGAAATAGAAACAACCACAACGGTCAAAGTTCATCAAGTCTGTTGGACACGGCCAGGAAACTCCTAAATATTTAGGGAATTCGTCATTCAGGATTTAAAAAGAGAGGAACAAGTGACAAATTGTAATTTGGTACTTAAAGAACCTGTGCGGGTGTCAATTTGGGGGTCTACGTTAAACACACTTTGATGATTGGGTTGTCGATGCGGAGAAACCTTGATGCCGGAAATGCAATCGTTTTGACATTTCGCCTATAACTTCAACAGCAAATAGTCAAACAACAAAAAAAAGAGAGAACAAAATGCAAACGAGGTTAATCTTCAAAATGTGCTTTCGGGTGTTTACGGCTTCGAAAAAAATCGAAGGGGTGATACCTTCTAAATCTTTAACGAAAGAGCATTCACAATGAATCAAAATGGTTTTAGGTGCATGCTCAAGCCCAGAAAAAGAATTTTAAAAATAGGCAGCTAACACAAAGAATCGAAGCACCGCGGGGTTTACATTTTCACAGTTCACCTCAAGTTGACCTAAACAGCATAAAATGGGGGGAAATCACCAAGATTCAACGACAGGCTTTAATGGTCGAGCAAGGCCAGAGAGGAAAAACGAATAAAAAAAAAGGAAAAAAGGAAGCAAAAACTGCTCGTGTGAACAACTTCCTTTTACATGTTTCCTTTCTTCTCTGCTATCTTGTAACACGAATAGGTCAAAAGTTGTTTCGACAGCAATTTATCCTTACAATCATATCTTTATCATGTGTACCGTATTTTTAACGGTAGGAAGAACCAACACTGATTAACCTAAGTCAATGAATATTTTATGACAGGCAACCTAAACGAGGGGGCCATTGGGAGGATTAGGCAATCGATTCTGAATGGTGAAACATCAACCTGATAAAAGGAAAATTTCTTCACGGTTAATAGTGTCTCCTACTCAGTTAAAACAGGGGAAACATTTTGTACTAAATTGTAATTAATCGGAGTAAATAAAATACGTACCATCTCCACTGGTGTGCTGGCATTCCTTGGCTAAATGCCCAGACTTTCCGCACTTAAAACAAATAGGCATATTCTTTCTCCTACAATCACACTCTCTTCAACTTGTATTACCGTGTCGATCTCATTCCTTTATAACTAAGTAGGGCGCTTAAAACTCAAAAGAGTTGTAAAAATGATATTGCTCCAATGGCGACTACGCCACTTTGTCAAGACAAGCCAGAGCGGCAGACAGCAGTTCAGTTGGCTCCACGTGCACCATCAGACAAGCCTACACTTATGGAGCGGGACGAAGTAACCAATTTAACCAATCAATTAGATGCATTAACAAAAACTTGGAGTTGATTCACCAATTGATTTGGACATGCACCACAACAACATTTTCATGTACTGCTGAATTCAAAACATGGCTGACCAGTAGCAGCAGAGAATAGCCTGCTTGTTATGTACAAAGAACATTTGTTCATTTTTGCCGTATCGACAACATGGTAAATATTGCTTCATTTTTTAAACAGCTTATGTAGTAGCAAATGGTTACTAAGTAACCTTTCTTTTTCATTACTAGAGCTGAAACCTAAGCATTTTGTATTTGTTAATGGGAGCACAGATAGCAAATCCCTGTTTTACTTTAGTGGCGTTCCCAGCATCGTATTGAATACAAATAACATGATGTTTAATAGTAGGTTAAGGTTCCCCTTAACAATATATTTTTTTACCCCTTTTCTTCTGTGCACAACCATGCCTTGCAACAAAGTAGATGATTTGTCTGTTGACTGGGAACAAAAGCTGTTTCATTAAAGTCCTGTTGCTGCAGTGTCAGGTACCTCTTGTGAAATTCACTGCGTTTGCAGGATGAAGTTCCAGAAGACTGGATAAGTTCAAAATACCCCCCATCCCCCAAAGATTTATAGACACACATTGAACAGAGCTGCAAACAAGCTGTTGTGAAGACTTGTACTTTTGTAGCCACATTAAAGATCTGTTTTCGTACTTTATTTATTTTTTTTATTAACAAATATTTAATTTCCACAGGATTAGCATTTCAACATTATATGCTATTTTCCAAGCAAGTGGGTCCTGTGGCAATTCACACATTAGATACATACATACACACACACACATAAATATATATATATATATATATATATGTGTGTGTGTGTGTGTGTGTGAAAGAAGCTTTTTGTGTGAGTTCATTATAAACTTTTGCTGTATGATAGCAACAACTTTTTAATGAAATAAGGCTTTCGGTAGAGTATGATATTGCTGATTTAGTTCAGTTTCTCATTTCTCCAGAGTACTTCTGAAAGTCGTCGAAGTTAAGATTCTCTAAAGGTTTGTAAAATTTAAGACAAACCCACTGAAGCCCTAACCGTTGACTATATTCTAGTTGAAGTGTAATCAAAATTGATTAGAATATGATTAATGACTCATCTACGAAAATACCATTAAACTTTGATATTTTGTTGATGTTTCAAAGCAGAAGAACATCATTCATGTCCATTAAGCTCTCCCTGGGTAACAATTGTCTCCACTCAATCATTTTTCTTAATGTCAGAAGAACCTTGTCTTTAGATGTTTTCTAATTCTTGCAAAAACTATACTGTCAGTGCCTGGTACTGTATGAAGGTCTTCTCCTTTTCTGTACATCTCTGCAGAGGTCACCCCGTTCTTGATGTAATCCAACATCATCATCCTCTTTCTTGCTTTAGGTCTTTCCCCTTCCATTCTACCTTCCAGGACTCCCTGTAACAAGCCATCATGCCTTAGATATGGCCTACCCATCACTTCTTTCTTTTTTGGATCACTTTCAGTAATTGAGGCATTTCATTTACTCACCTGAAGACTTCCTTGTTACTCAGTTTGTTGATCCATTTTACTTTCTTCATTCTTGTCCACACCCACACTTCAAATGCTTCCAGCCTTTCAATGTTTGATTCCCTCAGGGTCCAGGTTTTGGATACATACATCACAACACTCCACACTAGAGCTTTCACAAATTTCATTTTCAATTTCTTGTAATTCCACCATTCAATACCTATTTTAATTTGTTAAATGTGTCTGATCATTCCAATTTGGCCACTAATATCTTTTTCTGCATACCCATTCTCTGAAATCATACTACCCAGATGTTTTAAATCCTCCACCTGCCATATATCATCTACATTGGTTGTGATCTTCATATCTCCTTGTTTTCTTCCTATCTTCATTACCTTTGTCTTCTTTATGTTTATTCTCATTCCATAGTTCTTGACAACTCTGTTTCTTGCATCCATAAGTCTTTACAATCCACCCTCTGTTAACAACCTTAGCTTGATCATGTGCAAAGTATATGGCTTGTACAAAGTCACCTCTGAGTTTGACTCCTTCATTCACTTGTGCCTCGTTCCCTTGGAAAACCAAACTGATCATTTCCCAAAAAATCTTCTTTCTTCTTCTCCAGCCGCCTGGCAAAACCTTATGTGTGATATTAGGCTGATGGTTTGGAAGTCTTTTGATTGCACCATATTATTTTTCCTCTCTGGAGGTATCATCATCATCTGTTAGGAATCTTGAGGCCAGATTCCTTCTGTATATATCTTTTAACACAGTTGAATAAACTTTCTTCTTAGCTCACCATCCAAAGAAAGAATGAATTCTGAAGTGATTTCATATAGACCCTTTGCCTTTATTTTACTTAGAAATCTTATTGCTTCTTCTACTTATCTTGTTGATATATCTGGGCCCATACCATACTCTCCAACCTCCTTGATACTTCAAGACCAATCTCAACTGGCTTTTCTTAATGGTCATACAACTCTCCAATGTAGCCTTTTCATCTCTTGTTGATGTTGCCCATATTTGTAAGCAGTTTCCTGTCACAGCTGATGACTTGTTATCTCCTTTCTTCCTGTGCTTGTTGTTGTAAGCTGACTTATCTTTTGATACATCACATCCATGTGTCCATTTGCTCTATCTCATTACACTGTTCATTTAGCCATTAGTCTTTTGCTCTATCAGCTTCCTTCCTCAGTTGATTGTTTAGTTGCTTGTATAATTTATGTCCATCCACAGTTGATACCCACTTACATTTCCTTCTCTGCTCCATCTTCTCTACTCTCTTTTCTGTCACCTAAGGTTTCTTGGTACCCTTTCTCTTTGTCACTAATGACTTTGCCAGTTCCAGTGAGTAAACCATTTTTCAACAGCTGCCACTTCTGTGCCACACCACCTGAATCTTCCCAAACATTTGTCACAGTTTTTTCAATCTCTTTATTGAACTTTTGAGCAACATCTGTGTTCTTAAACATTTTCTTCCTCCAAGCAGAGACCTGCTTGGAGGAAGGAAATGTTATGATGGAAAGTCTATTCCTTGTGCAGAAGTCTACCAACATCTTCTCTCTGTTGCTTCTTGACCTTTTTTTGCCACTTTTTGCCTCGTTGCTTGACATACCATATAACTTCTCTTCCAACTGTTCATATAAATCCTCAATGGTGGTGCCTGTAAGACAGGAACCATTGACATCATGCTCATTTTCTCTGTTTGGATTTGTAGTCATGGTGTTGTGGGAGGTATACTGATGTGGTTCCCAATTGGCTTCCTTGGGGCAAGCTGGTTGCTACACTCTACCTGAAGAGTGACCCATGACTATATATTTGAGTGGACAGGGATATCAATTTCCCTAAGGTCCTCACATCCACTTAAGGTGTTCATGAAAAACCCACATACCAAACTTACTAGGTACTATTCTCTTTGTCAAGCATAGCTCAAGAAGAAGAGTGACCCATGACTATATATTTGAGTGGACAGGGATATCAATTTCCCTAAGGGCCTCACATCCACTTAAGGTGTTAATGAAAAACCCACATACCAAACTTACCAGGTACTATTCCCTTTGTCAAGCATAGCTCAAGCTGCCCACAAACTTCTCTCTGAGTTAAACAGCCAAAACTTTATCATCCTCCATAGAATGTCTACGACCTCTTGTTACATGTGATTGAGTTTTTAATTTGATATTATACAATATTACTCACCTGGATGTCCATTTCATTGAAGCATCCAACACATGCCAGCCTGCAAAATGGATGTAAAAACCAAATATGGTAGTGATGATGATGGTGATGATCATGTTAGCCATGGTTACCATCAAATTCTTTTTCATGCAGAATATCTCCAGATTCATCACACTTTATACCAATATTGAAACCATTAATGGAGTTTGAAAACAACCTAACAAGGAAATATATTTTGGTGACATGCCAAAACACTTCAGCTGTCAATGACTGGTCTTGATTAACTTTCCTCAGTAGCCTGGGAACAGATACTTTCTGTAAATCATCTACTAGATCAAACTCTGAGGTGACATGAAATAACCACAATCATAAACTTTGAATGGAAAAGAATAGAAAACAGTTGTTTGCAGTTTTAGGAGCACATTTGAGGAAATTTGACACATGGGTAAGACACCTTTTCATCAAATAAACCTTTACATGCCTTAAGTTTTAAAGCACCATTTAGTATGTGGGTACTTTTAGCCATCCATTTAATAATGCTTCAAAATGGTGCATGAGGAGTACATCTGGCTGATGAGAATGTGAAACTATAAATGTTTGCCAAAACACTTGATACAGAAGTGCAGTATTAAGATAACCTTTCACTCCCTTAATGACTATATTGTAAAAGATCAGGAAGGCCATTTTAGAAACTTTTCTGACATCCTGTCAAACTTCAATGAGAAATTTTTGAGCCCTTTAATTTTTGCCATCATTACACTCATCATGGATACCATCGGCTCTCCATTTATGAGGTAATTGATGTTGTTTTAATGTGTTTGCCTTTATTTTTCAGAAACCCCATTGATTGTTGGGCAGACCTTCAACCAGTTATTGTAACTGGCACTGCAGCATTGGTAAGAACTTGTGCTGATCATTATTGTAAATCAGTTACAATGGTGTTCTGTGGTCTTGATTTCTTTGATAGAGGACCTTCTTGACCACTGCCAGAGGCAGAAATTTTGAATGACTTATTGGGGAAAGAGGCATTTAACCTTTGTGCCACCATTCACACTTGGATAATTGGGAAGCAAACACTTACCAATCCCCATGTGGTATTTACTTTTTGGAAAGTTTTTTTCTCAAAAATTTTGTCTCACTTTGGCAGCCTACCCAAAACTGTAGGATTGTTAAGGAGCATATTCTTATGCATGCCCATGTCCCCCTCTTTTTTTCCCATTTTCTTGTCATCTTTTGTTATCTGGTTTAAATTTTGAAAGTCTTTCTTCACTTCAGTGGATAGAGCCAAGAAGGAATTTTCAACACACCCTGATTTGATGGCCTTTCTCATAGTAGTTCAATAAAAACACCCTCATTAACATCCTCTCATTTCCAAGACCTGGTTAAAGTGATGTTCCCAACTTTAGTCTTACCACACACCTACTAATTTCCTTACAGTT
>RDPX01000046.1:424388-438199 GCA_003991215.1 Morbakka virulenta | reverse complement strand
AGTTGTCATTGTCAATACTTAATATAATACAATTATAGTATTGGTGGTAAACCTGTTTTCTGTTTTGACAGCCTCTAAAAATTGTGCTGGGAAAATTTTAAAAAATTAGGAATGTCATAGAACATTAGAGCCTGAAAGGAATTATGTAAGCCTTTTTTTTTTCATTTTGTTGTACATGATTCTGTCTCACTTTAAATTGATAATACGCACCTTTTTGTTGTTGTTTTTTTAGAGGGAAAGCCAATTCCTACAGAATTACGAAAAGATGAAGCTGAATTACGTCAGTTGATACAGTTTGATGATGATGCACATGAAAGTAGGTTCATCGTCAGCTTTTAAATAAGTATTTAAAGGAATGTATTTTATTGAGTGAAATTGTTCATGCAGTTTTAAGTTTTTAAGTTTTTATAATGGATTGTTAACTTCCTGTGACCGTGGATCGTTAATTGTTTTACACGTTTGCAGGGAATGCCAGCAGTCCTTCAAATTACTTGCAAATGCGTGTTTTTTCTCTGTCAGATGCGGGTTATGGTCTGGGGATCGGTACAGATGCAGTGTCGGGGCAGGTTTAAAATGTGGTGTAAGTGGAAAGTGAGTATCATTACTGGACCATAGGACAAATGAGGACATCAGAATTTGCAAAAGTAGTAAACATCAAGGACAAAGCACGTGAGGCAAGGCTAAGATGGTTGGGCCACATAATGCGTAGAGGAGATCATCATGCTGTGAAGAAAGTATATCTGGCGAAGTTGGAAGGAAGGAGAAGTAGAGGCAGGCAGAGGTTACGGTGGAAAGATTCAGTGGAAAGGGATATGATGGAGGTTGGAGTGAAATCCGGAATGTGGGACGAGCGCAGCGAATGGAGAAGGAGATGTCGAGCGGCCAACATGACATAACCTTGGAAAAGACCGAATGAAGAAGAAGTAGTAAATGGAAAGTGAACCATAATTTAAATGGCATAGTAGCGATGGAAACCTATTTTTTACTGGAAAAGTTAAATATGCTCTAGTTTTATTCATTTTACATTTTCAGTTGTTTGTCATGCGAGAAGTGAATGTGACGTTATTTGTCACTGTCAAGATCACTCGTTCCATGGAAAACCTCGAAGAATGAATTAAATTTAGTGCCATTGTACTTACGCACTTAATATTTGATGACCTTTCGTTTGAGCAAGTTTTCTTCAAGAGGGCACTCCAGCATTCGAGTATCCTTCCCACAAGCTACGACCTCTGTTAAAATCCAGTTTTGTATTATTCGGTTGTACTCAATATTTTCTTCCTAGTCTAGTTTCATTTATATAGATATGACTTTTTGTTTTTTTAATTTTGGCTAGCTAATTGGAAAATGAGGCCTTTCGCTGGGAAGCAAATTGTCCTTTGTGTACAACCTTTATGAATACAATTACCTCCAGCTGGCTGCCTACAAGTGTCAAAAGCATGGAAAATTTTAGAATTGTCACAATTAGCATACTTGGTCATAACCTGGATAATAAAGGGGCATGAAAAACCGTCGTTCAATAACTGTTACTTTCGTCCATCTTTTTCAATATTAACAAGATTTGAAATTGGGGTACTTTTTTTAACATGTAAGAATGCTGTTCTGGTTCAAGTCTTTTGAAAAATTCCACGTGATTTTTAACGAAAACATAAGATTTTTTTAGGAACTAATGACAGTTCCGTTGTTTTATGAGTTGTTATGAACAAGTTGAAATAAACAAGTCATATATATATATATATATATATATGTGTGTGTGTGTGTGTGTGTGTGTGTGTGTGTGTGTGTGTAAGCAGTAGGAACAACCGAGCTTGGATTACAAGTGAAGCATTTATTAAAATGTAATTTTTTGTGGCACTACCATTCCTATCAGACTAGCACTATACTGTTAGTAGCTATACTGTTGCTACTAACAGTACAGCTAAACTTGGTTGGTTGTTCCTACTGTTTACATGTGTTGTTTTAAAAATAATTTGGAATAACTGGGAGCAATGCACTTTGTTGTGTTCGTTTGTATATGATATATGTGTGTGTGCGCGCGGGTGCGTGTGGTTGCGAGTATATATTATTTTTCAAATAATCATTAAGAGTGCCTAAATGGGGGGGGGTAATGGGGGGTAAGCCCAGAACGGTATTATTGAAGGAAAAACGACAAGAAATAAAAACTTATTTAGCCTAGAATTTCGGGTTCAATTCTTACGGTTTTCAGCTTAACAAATATTGAATACTTTAATTTAGACTGAAGAAATGGACATTTACCAAGAACACTTCACTTTTTTTGTTCATGTAATTAGGAACCTAAGACTTTTTCTCTTGATGACATTTGGAACTCATGTCAGTTTTCTATTCAGTATTTCCTATATCATTTGCGAAGGTCATTATTTTTAGTTTACCGTGCAAACAAAACACATACAACAAAAAGAAAATAATATATTTTTGGATAAAACAATCCTTTATTCAATTTAAGTTGTCTTATCTGTTTGCTGAGTTGTGTGTGTGTGTATGTGTAAGCTGCTGGAGGCAGATTTGAAGACCACCCCGGTGAGCTCGATCCGGCCTCATGAAACGGGAAACAAACCTCCCCTCACCGCCAAAAGGCAGATCGGTTTGGAAAGCAACCAGAAACAAAAAACTTTCACTTACCACCAGGGGCGGCAATAGTTCGAAAAAAAATTTCTCTAAATCGACGACGAACCAGATTCGAAATCACATGAACGACGATATCATTTTTCTTCCATGGTACGGAAGAACAGCTTGAAATGAAAGCTATTCGTTACCAACCAGTCAGGATAACCTAGCTAATCAGCATCCAGGCATCACCACGTGGAGGTTGCCTTCTTGGACGCCCTGCTGAGTTGTAGGAGGTGGGTACTCAAGATTGGTTTTCTTGCAGCTGTATTGTACTCTTCGTTCCAAACCCAGTTGGTTATTTTTAGCGTAACTTTTTTCAGCATAAAAGCTTTACACTCCCGACTCCAGGTGCACCAGCTGTAAGCAAATCACAATATTCAAGGCCTTTTGGCACCCATCTCTTGCAGGTTTCTCTTTTATTATTCATCGCTAGGAGTTCACTTTTGAGTATTTTCAATACTATCATTATTTGTAAAAGCTTTCGGTTGCCCTATGTTGCCTAATGAAGAAGTTTTAAGTTGGGAAATTGAATAGATAGCTATGAAATGCTACAAAAAAGTATTATGGGAGGTATCTCACCAGAAGACCTTTGATGGTTGTCTCAAGAAATGACAGGGTATGACGTTTGCACCAGCTGGTTTTTATCAAATGGACCGAAAGACGACATCCTTCGAAACTTTGCATTTTGTAATCTTTACAAAGTTTGTGTCGTGCTAAACGTTTGGTGAATCATTATGATTTAGGGTAATTTTCAGTTATCGTGCGCGACATATAGGCAGGTCAACGGCATTCTGTTTTTATGTTCTTCTTCTTCGGACTTCATCCGACGTGTGTCAGGTCAGCCGCTCGGCTCTTTTTTCTCCACTTGACTCTGTCCTCCCAATCTCCTTCTCTTGCTCCCACTTCTTTCATTTCTCGTTCTATGACGTCCCTCAGTCTAAGCTTTTGTCGTCCTCTACTCCCCCTTCCTGTCACTGGTGCCTGCCATAGTCCCTTTAAAATATTGTCATTTTCTCTCCACATTACATGTTCATGCTATCTTAATCTTGCTTCTCTTGCTTTCTCTGTTATTTTTGTTACCTTAAAAAATCTTCTGATGTCATCATTTATCCTGTGTTCGTGCAAGGATATTCCGGCTAGCCACCTAAGCATTCTCATCTCTGTCGCTTCTAACATTAATTCTAATTCCACTTTTATGATGGGCGTCAAAAGTATTCTTTTATCACATACAAAATGATGTTCAGATTAAGTATAAGTAGGTGGGTCAGTGCTTACGATTTGATATGACGGATGGAAAGGATTAGCAGTTGTTCAGAGGAATTTTACCATTAAGCAATCATATGAATTTTAGCAGCTGAAAGGAGTTAAGCAATTGCAGAAGTAAAACGGTGACAACATAACATGACACTTGATGGTAACAGGACATCATGGGCACAAACAGCAATAGCCTACAGCGAGAATAAATAGTAAATTCAGCTAGCCAAAATAATGATAACAGTAACATAAACAGTAACCATAGTGGACCAGATGGTAGCTACATACGACAGCAACAAAGTAACAGTTACCGAATGATATGATCTGATAGTGAAACTGTAATTTTACTGGGAAATTTTTTATGGTGTAGATTATTGGTGTATCCAGGTGTTCGCTTAGTAAGCACTTAAGAACGTCAAATTTACAGAAGCATTTTTTTAATTGACAAAAATGTAAGTGTCCAGTAAACTTCAAATCAAAAAGATTTTTATTAGAGCTCAAACATCAGATATGATTTCCGTTAGAGACAATTTGTATAGGATTTCTTTGAAGTTTGGACTATTATGAGAATATTAAGCTATGTTCTGGGGGTCTGCTCTTCTTTCTTATAATGCATTGTCCTCACAAAGTTGATTCTTAGACCCAAGGGGCCAAAACTTTGCTCGTTAGAAGTCAGATTTAGTAAATTTGTAATTTAGACTTTGGATAGAGAGATAGATTCACTTGGAAAAATTAAAGGTTTATTGTGATAATAACCAAGGAATCGAGGAATTTATTTATGAATATCTAAAATGTATGAGAAGGCAGAGTTTTGTGGAAGAAAGTGCTTTTGCAGATTTACCTGCTAATGAATCAGTGAAAATTATAAAATAAGTCACTTGAAAGTTTATGTAAACAAGGGATTTTTTAGCGATTTTGTATACTGTTAACTTATCTTTATAAGAAGATTGTTCTTTGTTATGACTGAAAAATCATGAAACATTAAAAAAGTATGGTGGCTTTTAGTCTAATGAAATAGGTCTAAACAGATGCTAAAAGTAGACGAGGCCCAAACTCGGCAAGGAATTTGATAACGATTGTCATATCAATTGTATAACGCTAAGTAGTATAATCTTTTTAACTGATTTACAGAGATGGAATTTGTTTGAAATACAGTGTTTCTGTCTTTCGAGAGGGATAGTTTGGGAAAAATACCGTTTACTGATGCCCCAGTAGCTCATTATTCTATGCGGCTTTGTAACCTTGTTGTAAGAACGTTGTTACCCACCTTAATCTGCCCCAGGCGTGGGTCGTACCTGTTTATTTATATCTATTAAATTTTAACGTATATAACCTGCAATTATCTGCTTACGATGGAGGAAATATTGGTTTTATACCTTCCGCTTCATAAACTGGTTGATAAGCACTTTCATATGACTGGTTTAAGTTTTGTATAGAAACTTCCCACAGTAACCTCAATGACAAAATACTACAAGCTGTTTTTCTTTTACTCCGCAATATATTTCGATATGACGCCATGGTCTCAAGTTCAAGACGTGCAGAGTCTGCTATTGACAGTACAAAACAGCATTTTTAAATGTTATTTAATGTGTAGGCAGAGGAAAAAACAACAAACAAAATACTTCTTGCTCTTCTTGCTTTTAGTTCACAGTCATATTGATGATGAATACGCCTACGCTGGCGTTGAGGACCCCAAGATTATGATAACAACATCACATGACCCAAGCTCTAGGCTAAAGCAGTTTGCAAAGGAATTAAGACTTATTTTTCCAAATAGCCAAAGACTGAACAGAGGAAATTACATGACTAGCCAGTTAGTAACGGCGTGCAAAGCTAATGATGTAACAGATTTAATAATTGCACATGAACATCGAGGAAAGCCAGGTAATTTGAATAATTTATTTATTTTAAGCAACACATGCCCTTCGAAATAAATTTTGAAAATCAGAAAATTCTTCTGGCACCCGCAATACGGTCGACTTATTAATCGTTACAGAATTCCCTTTATATTTATTCAGACACGCACATTATATGTATATTTATTGTAATCTCGTGTATAAATAACATAAGATCCTGAATGTGGATAGCAAAGCATTATACAGAAGGTGAAACACGGAAAATAAGGAATGCAATGTGACAAAGTTTCAAATTATTTCAATCATCAGAGAGTAATGCAACAGAATTTGATACAATCCTATAAAAATGGAATTGGTGGTTTTATCAAATGTGAAAAGCGACAATGGGTTACAAAATGCCGAGGTTATATATAGATATACATACAGAAATTCATACATACATACATACATACATACGTACGTACGTACGTACATACAAACATAATATGCAAATTTATATTCTTATTAAAATTGGGAATTGCGATGTTGGTTTGCTTTCATGAAAGTCTAGATTATTTAATGTTTTCACCATTAGAGGCGAGAGTTTCACATGCCCCTAGGGAACCTTACTAGCAGGTGGCCGACTGCACAGGAAGTAACTTTGTGAAAATAAGGAAAGGGTCAATAATGTGGAATGGTCTCAGAAGTTTGACTTTATACTGCAAGACTGAGCGTAAGACTGCAATGTCATTAAATGTTTTGGTCAAACGTTAGAAAAAGCCCTTATCTCTAAGGAACATAGTTAACTACTGGCATTCAGCAGAAACCTCCAAAGTGGTTCAATTTTTTGTGCTGCCTAGTTACTCTACAAAAATAGTTGTCAAGGACAATGTATTTTTTCATCCCGTCACTAGCGACGATTGTAGGAAGTAAGGTGTTAAACCTCAAGGTATAGTGATGTCAAGGCATAGGGTTTCCTTATCAATTAGCCGTTTTTAAGCAGCAAAGAAAACCAATATAGAATCATTGACTCCTTTTTATTTATAATAGACATTTTTTTCTTCACTTTTACGTGACCAAGCCCTATTAAAGACCTTCTACAAAGGTCTCACTAAACCACAATGCTTGTAGTTTAGTGAGACCTTTGTAGAAAGTAGTCTATCTGCGAAAAGTAGGGTGAAAACATTACGCAGGCAGTCATTTGTTTAAAAGTCATTACCGTATTTTCTCTAATTTAGTACGGCCTCTTATTTAGGGCGGCAATTAAGAATTGGAAAATTGGACAATTTATTTTCCTCTTATTACTAGTGCGGGTGTATTCCATAGAATTTTCAATTTTCCTCTTATTTAGTGCGGGAATGGTCAAATTCTCTACTTATTATAGTGCGGATGGATTTTATTTTAACCAGGTAAAAATAAGTTTAAAATTAATTTTAACACTTTATCCTTTCTTTGCAAAAAAAAACTAACAAAAACTACAAACAAGAAGGGTCCTCTTTATCAATTTTTTCGCTGTCTTCTTGCTGAAGATGAGAACTTTCCTCTTAAATATTAGTGGGGGCTAGAAGTGGTCTAAAGATAGTAATTTATTCCTTCTAATTATTAGTGCGGCATGCCCGAAATAATTATTTTTTAGGCCGTACTAAATTAGAGAAATTACGGCATACGCGTAGGAATTATTTTTAAGAGCAAAAGCAAACATGCCATGATTACAATCACACTGTGCTGGGTATAGACGCGGATTAGTTGGTCTTGCCTTTCGTATATTTCTGGTGTCACTAAAGATCCTTTACCCACTGCATTTTCATTTAATTTTCCACATTACTGATTGTAGCAATTTACTAGTTTGGTGATTCAAATTTCGTCTACTTATTGGAAAACTATTTGAATTATACCCGGTAATGTAGATTATTTGACTATGCCTTCCGAGTACTTTATATGGATTACTGTTCTCGCGGATCTATTTTCTCGAGGAAGAGAATATGATGTTTCGCGTCGATTAACATTTGCCGAAGGTCATTTTAACTGAATTTCGCGAGGATTTATTTCTACAAGCAGAGGAATGTTGACGATATTTTACAAAATACAAAAGGAAACAGGATTTTGAAGAAGTTTAAACAAATATTTTTTTAACAATGTGTTGATGTTTTCTATAGCAATTTCATGTTTAGAATCTGCTCAAATGCGTTACCAAATTTCGAGTGTTTCATAGAGAAAGCGACATTCCACAAGGATTTGTTTTCGCAAAAAAGACGCATCCCAATAATTTCGTATGGATTAATTTTAAAAGCTGGAAAATTCGCGAAATCACCAATCACCCGTTTTGAGTATATTGCTTACCTGCAGTGTGATCAAGTGAAGGATTTTCATTCCTTCATTGACCAAAAATCTTAGTTAAAGGGCGTCAATTACTAAATGAAAATAACAGCAAGATTTGTCAAAAGGTAGGGATTTTTCATACGTAAAAAGACCATGGCTAATATATACATGCACATATAACTCAGTAAATGATATTTTCCACCTGAGTTCTGAGCATAGGCTATGTTATTCTTTCATTTGACCATTAAGGGAACCACCAAGGCGTGCAATGAGGGTCATGTGCCTGTTATTAAAGTTAGAAAGCTAAGCTGAATTTAACCAGACAAGGAAGGAACCTTAATTTTGGCATCGTGGTGCATTGTTGCCCTGCTCTGACTATAGGCTATGGTGTTTCTGGATTCGACTGCTGGGACGGTCATCGGGGTTAAAAGCGTGGTGACGCGAGCCTCCTTTTAAAGATTATGAAATAGTGGGGTGGAGCAGGTCACTTTACAATTTCGATTTTACGTATTTATAATGATAGCAAAAAATTATTGTTACTTTGCATACTGGTTCAGATCCCCCAGGCAGCACTGCATACCTCNCATACATACATACATACATACATACGTACGTACGTACGTACATACAAACATAATATGCAAATTTATATTCTTATTAAAATTGGGAATTGCGATGTTGGTTTGCTTTCATGAAAGTCTAGATTATTTAATGTTTTCACCATTAGAGGCGAGAGTTTCACATGCCCCTAGGGAACCTTACTAGCAGGTGGCCGACTGCACAGGAAGTAACTTTGTGAAAATAAGGAAAGGGTCAATAATGTGGAATGGTCTCAGAAGTTTGACTTTATACTGCAAGACTGAGCGTAAGACTGCAATGTCATTAAATGTTTTGGTCAAACGTTAGAAAAAGCCCTTATCTCTAAGGAACATAGTTAACTACTGGCATTCAGCAGAAACCTCCAAAGTGGTTCAATTTTTTGTGCTGCCTAGTTACTCTACAAAAATAGTTGTCAAGGACAATGTATTTTTTCATCCCGTCACTAGCGACGATTGTAGGAAGTAAGGTGTTAAACCTCAAGGTATAGTGATGTCAAGGCATAGGGTTTCCTTATCAATTAGCCGTTTTTAAGCAGCAAAGAAAACCAATATAGAATCATTGACTCCTTTTTATTTATAATAGACATTTTTTTCTTCACTTTTACGTGACCAAGCCCTATTAAAGACCTTCTACAAAGGTCTCACTAAACCACAATGCTTGTAGTTTAGTGAGACCTTTGTAGAAAGTAGTCTATCTGCGAAAAGTAGGGTGAAAACATTACGCAGGCAGTCATTTGTTTAAAAGTCATTACCGTATTTTCTCTAATTTAGTACGGCCTCTTATTTAGGGCGGCAATTAAGAATTGGAAAATTGGACAATTTATTTTCCTCTTATTACTAGTGCGGGTGTATTCCATAGAATTTTCAATTTTCCTCTTATTTAGTGCGGGAATGGTCAAATTCTCTACTTATTATAGTGCGGATGGATTTTATTTTAACCAGGTAAAAATAAGTTTAAAATTAATTTTAACACTTTATCCTTTCTTTGCAAAAAAAAACTAACAAAAACTACAAACAAGAAGGGTCCTCTTTATCAATTTTTTCGCTGTCTTCTTGCTGAAGATGAGAACTTTCCTCTTAAATATTAGTGGGGGCTAGAAGTGGTCTAAAGATAGTAATTTATTCCTTCTAATTATTAGTGCGGCATGCCCGAAATAATTATTTTTTAGGCCGTACTAAATTAGAGAAATTACGGCATACGCGTAGGAATTATTTTTAAGAGCAAAAGCAAACATGCCATGATTACAATCACACTGTGCTGGGTATAGACGCGGATTAGTTGGTCTTGCCTTTCGTATATTTCTGGTGTCACTAAAGATCCTTTACCCACTGCATTTTCATTTAATTTTCCACATTACTGATTGTAGCAATTTACTAGTTTGGTGATTCAAATTTCGTCTACTTATTGGAAAACTATTTGAATTATACCCGGTAATGTAGATTATTTGACTATGCCTTCCGAGTACTTTATATGGATTACTGTTCTCGCGGATCTATTTTCTCGAGGAAGAGAATATGATGTTTCGCGTCGATTAACATTTGCCAAAGGTCATTTTAACTGAATTTCGCGAGGATTTATTTCTACAAGCAGAGGAATGTTGACGATATTTTACAAAATACAAAAGGAAACAGGATTTTGAAGAAGTTTAAACAAATATTTTTTTAACAATGTGTTGATGTTTTCTATAGCAATTTCATGTTTAGAATCTGCTCAAATGCGTAACCAAATTTCGAGTGTTTCATAGAGAAAGCGACATTCCACAAGGATTTGTTTTCGCAAAAAAGACGCATCCCAATAATTTCGTATGGATTAATTTTAAAAGCTGGAAAATTCGCGAAATCACCAATCACCCGTTTTGAGTATATTGCTTACCTGCAGTGTGATCAAGTGAAGGATTTTCATTCCTTCATTGACCAAAAATCTTAGTTAAAGGGCGTCAATTACTAAATGAAAATAACAGCAAGATTTGTCAAAAGGTAGGGATTTTTCATACGTAAAAAGACCATGGCTAATATATACATGCACATATAACTCAGTAAATGATATTTTCCACCTGAGTTCTGAGCATAGGCTATGTTATTCTTTCATTTGACCATTAAGGGAACCACCAAGGCGTGCAATGAGGGTCATGTGCCTGTTATTAAAGTTAGAAAGCTAAGCTGAATTTAACCAGACAAGGAAGGAACCTTAATTTTGGCATCGTGGTGCATTGTTGCCCTGCCTGACTATAGGCTATGGTGTTTCTGGATTCGACTGCTGGGACGGTCATCGGGGTTAAAAGCGTGGTGACGCGAGCCTCCTTTTAAAGATTATGAAATAGTGGGGTGGAGCAGGTCACTTTACAATTTCGATTTTACGTATTTATAATGATAGCAAAAAATTATTGTTACTTTGCATACTGGTTCAGATCCCCCAGGCAGCACTGCATACCTCTAGTAATATACGCATGAAAAGTAATTTTTTAATGTGCAGATTCATATAAAATTATAACAGAAAATACTTTTGTTTATAAAGTTTATTAATTCGCCCCTTGCTTATCTTTGCGGTGCGCTAAATCTTAATATAACATTTCCTACTATAACAAGCCGTAAAGTAACCTTCATTTAGCATCCGGGATATTTTTGGACAATACGCGCGGTTATTACTTCTTGTCGTGCTTACTAATAGAAAACCTGAAATGAAAGACAACTGCTGTGACTTTAATATTGTAATTCATAAAACTGTCAATATGGAAGCTAGTTGGCTTTTTCCAGCAATCTTCTCCTTTCATGTGTTTAAATTTTAATACTTTATTTCAGGGCGATAAAATTTATTATAGCTGATTATAAATTTTACAGAAACATTTATTATTAATGCCTTTGAATGTAATATTCTCATTAATATTTTAGAAAAGAAAAAAATTTCTTATTTTGGCACTTAGTCTCTTAATTACTATTGGATTCTGTTTATTATTCTACTCTTATGACGCAACAACATGTTTGTTGAAAGTAAATGGAACATTTCTTAAAAGCATGTATTTATAGTACGCCAGTAAGTTTTGTTTTAAGCTACTAATCGGAATAGAAAGCAGACAAACTACAGGTGGATTGTAGATAAATTTGGCATTTGCACTCTGCATTATTGGATGATCACAATTCAGAATGTTTTTGGGATTTAACTAACAAAAAACAACCGACAATCTTTGTACTAATAGCTAAATTTAGTACATATCAGTAATCTGAATCGATGTAAGGCGACATTTTATTTATTGGTTGCCAGGATTTGCTCCTGACCAAGAGCACGTGCTTTTTGTGTGTACGTTCCTAGGTGGAGTTTGCTTACTTTTATTTTTTCTACGTCATATCACATTTTACTTATAAACAAGTATGAAAATTTTACATTGTCTCTGAGATATTGTATTGCTTTTATTTATGCGAAACTTTGGAATGTTTTTAAATTTGAAATGGGTTTGCTATATTGCTACAGCATTGTGAAGTACTGTACCCAATTTCATACTGTTTCATCTACCTGTGGCCGTGATATGTAACTTGTTGCTGCCCTTTGGACTTCCCGCCCCGACTTCTTGCCGCAATGTATTCCAATTTTTCTTTGTACTCAGTTAACCTAAATAAGATTTTTCATGTAAAAAAATATGAATTCCGAGCCTGTCATCAGCGGCTAGTATCCACAGTGTACCTGTACGTTGGTTCAAGTTACTGCTTTGTTTTTTCTATGCAAGACGTCAGTGCACAGAAAGATATGTCGGACAATAGCTTGACACATAAAATGATAGGAGTCGTAAAAGTACTTCATTTGGCATGTTAAAGCGGAGTTATGGTCAGTAAAGTATTCCACTAGCAAGAGCCTTAATCTGCCAAACACATTTTGTTTGGTATACCTGTTTCTATTAGTCATGGTTTCATTATAGAGAACAGGCATACTGACCAACAATAAGCTACGTCTTAACCTCTATATCTTAATCAATTCTTGTAAGAATGTGAAACTAGAGATTGCGAAAATTTGTAGTAAATTAATGAAGTTTTTTTACCTCTTCAGTATTTTCAATACAATAAAGAATAAAGACACTATTTAAGTTAGCATTATTAAAGCCATTGCCATTATCACCGAAGACATTTCCTCCGTTATATTCAACTAGAAGAAGTACTTGGCGCTGCCTTTGGCATCAGGTTAGTGATCAGCGTGAAATGGAATCATGTCTTGATAAATACGTAAAACCGAAATCAAAATGTAACATAAGACACCAAATTAAAGCTTTTTAGTTAAGTGATAAGTTCTGTTTTCGACGTTTATTGGTCATTGTCTTTGATAAGAGGCCCATATGACCCCCTTTTCGACACCTGCGACCATCCAAGCCGTCGTATTGCAATTAAACGTAGGCTGTATTTTCCACAGATTTGCACAGTATCCTGACACCAAATTCGAGCTTCTTGCGCTGCCTGGTTAAAATTTATTTTTCGATTGTAATATACCCAGACGCCCCCCATGACGTTGATATGTAAAAAAGAGCCTATGTTCAGCACAGGCTGGAAAGCACCCTGACACCAAAACTGAGCTTTCAAGTTTGCCCGGTTGTATTCTTTTTTGACCTAGGTCTTTATCTTTAATTATCGGGCACAAACCACCTTCTTTGTTGGACCTTGAAGCCGCCCCAGCTCTCATCAGAAAAGAATGTAGTCAATGTTAAGCGCATGGCTGAAAGTCTATTGGAAGCAGACGCACACACGTGCACAAATGTCGAATGTTAAAAATACAATGGATGTCAGTGTTATCATCATCAGTAAAACTTAGAATATCGTCATCCTGCGGTTATGACTTAAGTTTACATTCCAAATTAATGTTTCTTTTTCAGACGGCCTTATTGTAAGTCATTTACCATATGGGCCCACAGCTTACTTTTCACTGACAAATGTTGTAATGAGACATGATATTCCAAAAACTGGGACTATGTCAGAGGCCTATCCACATCTTATTTTTCATAAATTTTCATCGAAACTTGGAGAACGGGTAAGTCAATTTTTTCTTGCATGCTTAGTTACATACATGTAGTATACACTTGTTTATTTACTTGTTCATTTGATTACTTACTTACATGCCTACAAGCATACATACATATACATTCATTCATACATACATACATACATACATACATACATACATACATACATACATACATACATA
>RDPX01000046.1:376910-424202 GCA_003991215.1 Morbakka virulenta | reverse complement strand
TTTTCTTTTTCAGTCGGCCTTATTGTAAGTCATTTACCGTATGGGCCCACAGCTTACTTTTCACTGACAAATGTTGTAATGAGACATGATATTCCAAAAACTGGGACTATGTCAGAGGCCTATCCACATCTTATTTTTCATAAATTTTCATCGAAACTTGGAGAACGGGTAAGTCAATTTTTTCTTGCATGCTTAGTTACATACATGTAGTATACACTTGTTTATTTATTTGTTCATTTGATTACTTACTTACATGCCTACAAGCATACATACATATACATTCATTCATACATACATACATACATACATACATACATACATACATACATACATACATACATACATACATACATACATACATACATACATAATGATTGCTCCTTTACAGAAGTTTGGGGTCCCTTCAATTTGATACTGTGTTTCCGTGCGCACAAAGGTGACTCTTTAACCCAGCTTCTCTCCTGCATGAACGATCATAGACATGACAAATGAACTTTCCCACTTTTGGGGCTGCATGCAGTTGGGCTTCATTATGAATCTTGGGATGTCTCGTTAGACCACTTGCTGATTTGTAGACTAGACCACAGGTAGCGCAACTATGCATTGATGGACGGGGTGGCAATGCTTTCTAATAAAACTGTTGATTTTTATTTTGATTGTATGACTTAAAATGGTTCACCAGTCCAGCTTTTGATAAGAGAAATCTACCACACACAGTGCACTTCGTTTCCTCCAGAATATTATTAAGCACTGCACTTTCATTGTGCTTTCTTAGAGCATGCTTTAATACAGCATGATCTACACGCCTCTCGTCAAATTCTTTACATCCTTCCCTGATATTTCTCTTCCATTGGAGGCGGTCTGCAGTTTTTACTTCCCAGTTATTCAGAGTAATCGCCAGTAGTTTCAAGTTGTTCTTCTGCATATTCTTAAACCTTTTTTCGGCTTGTGTTGTGGTCTTTTCCCTCCCCCCCTCCCCCCCAGTTTCCATCCTTGCTATTTCTCGGGTGACCGCGAAGATGACTCTTCAAATCCGCAGTCGTTTTACAGCGCTTACAGCAAAAATGGCAGATGAACTCCAGTGTCCTCACAGGGTTGATTGGATCTGGATACGGAATGCAATCTTTGTGTACAGTCATGTGCCTTTTCAGTCCCGCCACTGACTTGGATACTTTTCTACAAACTAGGCAAACTTTGTTATTGATGAGCTAAGTTCCGATATTCAGAGTTATATGTCGGATCCCAATAGTGTTTTTCGAATCCGACTTTCTCAGCATGGGAACAATATTTAAGTATTTGGGTTTTTTATATACGGTTAAAATATTATTTTGTTTTTGCACAGCAAGTTCATATTGTTTATACTGCTGGTGTGTTGCTGGTAATACTTCGAAATATCTAGACATGTCACTTCCCGTAACCTCGGATATCAAAATCCTGTCGAAATATTCTTGTGGTTACCAACAAACAACTTTTGCATGCTTTTCAAAGTGTCAGTTGTTCCAATAATTTGCAACCATCTTGATAACATTTTTATTACTGTTCAAAGAGCCCTTTTGATCACCGGAAAGATTGCTATACTGCTACTTTGCCTCCACCAGTGTTATCTCATATTCTATATCTTGATATTTAGATATTTTCTCAATTTCTTTCTTTTTCACCATGACCCCCAAAGGGCTTGCAATATCGTTGAAAATTCGTTGAAACTCCCCGTCTTTTTCGTGAACTGTTATATCAGAACGTGAATGATCTAATCCTTGTTGGATTGTATTACAGTACCTTTTTATCTTATGATCGTACCATTTCGCAGAACACTCAAACCCATACCGTTGACACAATCTTCAGTGAAATATTTTAGCAATGTTGTCATGTCACCAGTTCTTTTAGTGGTTTTGAGCAGGCATCAAATACACAGAAAGGACATTTCCAAAATGGAACAATGTACTCTTTTGGTCGCCTCATTATGTAGTCAACGTAAAGTAGAAATATTTTCGGTATCTCTCTTTCTTTGTGCATCGGTCCACGCATTCCTTGGGGTTTTTTTTCATTTCTTTTAACTAATCCTAGTTAAATTGATCTCTTGATTCTTATGTTTCCTTGTAGAACTGTACACGGAGAACTTTCTGTTTGTAGTTCTTATTACACACATGCTGGATCCGTTTCTTTTCCTGGCGCTTGACTGTTTTGACATTCCTCAGTTTTGACACGTGTTGATGCAATCATCGATCATGCTCATTCCTTTTTCTGCCTGGTTTCGTCTGTAATATTATTTCCCCATGTTTGTGAAAACCCTTGTATATTGTTAGTAGTTTTCTTGCTTTTATTTGATATTCTGTTGCGAAGTTGGTTTTTTTGTCCGTGATTTATTCATTTATTCATTCATTTACGTTAAATTTATTTACATAAGTTGTTCTTGTGTTCGAGTTAAAAAGAAAAAGTTGACCATGGTAACCATACAAATTATATTTTTGCAAATATACCCTATAGTGTTAGTATCAACTACATACTTTATACCTCAGCGCCGAACAGGATACTCAACTCGACTGCTAATTGCCCGGAGTAGTCGAGTTAGGATATTGTATTTTTTTTCATTCGTTAGGACAAACTTCCATAGTAAAAACCTGTTTTCTTGTCAGTTACCACGACACTTTCTTGCTCTTTAACTTAGTGCATAATTTCTGAATCAATAATTTGGTGGTTTAGGAATATTAAAAATCTTCTTTCTTCTTATAAGATGGACGAGAAGGTAAATTAAAGGCTGCTTTATTGTTCTACAGTTTTCGTTTATTGCCTCACTAGGTAAAAAGTATATTGAAGTATTTGTTTCCAGTGCCTAAAGAAGATAGTAAACGAGTCATTACATTTGCCAATGAAGAGGATTACATTTCATTCAGGTAGTTGTAGTACATACTTAGACTTGTTGTTTTGTTTAATGGCTGGCTATAGTGTAAGTCAGACGCTTACCTTTTTACTACACTTTTTTCTCAACGTACCCATTGTTCATAAATAGCCAGTAATTGGTAAAGAACTCTATAAAAGCTTTAGTGCAGGTTTACTGTTTATGACGTTTTCCCTTTTTTGTGGTGAAATAAAATTGTTGAGATATTAAGATAAATTTCAATTTTCTGCTTCTACCGACCCATCACTATAGCCCTGGGATGTTTAAATTGGGGTTCACATGGGGAAATATGGAATGTGAAGACTTAAAAGAAAGCGCATAACGAGAGACTCCCTATTTATTATTTTGTTGTTGACCAGCTGCAAATGGAAGAGTCACACTTACGTCAATTACTATAGCTTCTTTTGTGTCAGAATATTAGCATCGCGTTAAACATTGTGAGACGTCTTTTTTGTTGTTACTGTTACAGATGGCTTTGTATATGATGTCATTAGAACGCCACGCGAGCGAGTAAGACTTCTTATCTCTGGAATTTTCTTATCATCATTTATTTTGGCTATCAGTTGGCAAAGATAGATGTTGTGTTTAAAGGAGGTATGGGGTTTCCACGTATTCTTATTCAGAACTGACTATGATCCTAGTAGAAAAGTTACATTGATAGTAATTTTACGTTACTTGGTGATGGCAAAAACGTATTTTGTCGCCTGCTTTGTTGTCTTGATTCATACCATGAGAAACAGTAGCTTTTTGTGACGTTATGTTTCGGTATTTACATAACCAAGCCTGATAAGCCATTTTGAATGGTATCAGAAGTGTATTCTGTTGTACGCAGTAGAAGTAGAATGGGTTTTGAGAGGTAATATTTTTCCATGGGTGGCATTGTTGATACATAAGCTCGGAAAAAGTGTTTACTCGGGTGGCTATAAGGTCGCTTGTCCCCGTTTTTCTGGAAAACTCCCAGATAAGACGTGGTTGATACGTCATACCTGTTTTTCAGATAGTTTTGCTATAAGCAACAAGTTTCTTAGAATTCTTTTGAAACGAGAGGCATCTGGCATTAATTTTGGTGACAAATTTGAGACATTTTACTTGAAAATTAAGCTTTGGTAGAGTAGACAAATAGTTTAAGTAAGCCATTTGCACATTATTTACCTTGATAGTATTTTGACATAGTAATTTTAACGGGTATATAAAATGTTAGTTGCTCACTGTTACACCTGCCGAAACGAATTTCCAGGGAGTTGAGTTAGAAAGTGAAAGAGAACGTATTGTGAGACATGACTTGTATCATTCAGTAAACCCAATCAAAACTCAAGAACTTCTTAACTCTTTAGGCCTGTCAGAGGAAGGGAGCGGAACGCGTGACTTCATCGAGTGGTGCTGTGCTTCGGCCGAGTGGAACTGAGTTAAAGATCACAATGGGCAAACTGTGATAATCTTTTTGCAAAATCCAGGCATTAATCAATAACTATCCAACATTTTCGATCATGAACACTATATAAAGTTATTCTTATCGTCAATTCATCTCGCAAAAAATTAAATATACAGTAGTACATTAGTCATCATGACATTGTAAGATATCTAGTTTGCGTTTTCTGTTCATATTGCACTTGACAACACGTCATTTAAACCTTGACAGAAATCCCCCATAAAACAGTTAGTGGCACAGAATACCACTACACTGATTACTTTCTTATTCTGATGGTATAGACATGTTTCGTTTGACATTAATGAGCAGTAATCGTCGTAAAGGCCTGACATAATTGTATGCGCTTTTTGCTACTAACACAACGACGACAACAACTTCTCTTCTTCGCACAGTTTTGAAATAAGCATAATTGTACAATTATGAGCAGCTCCTGACACGGGTACGGTAGGCTTTATGCCTCACATGACAGACTGTTCAAAACACTGTGGACACAGTAATCACCTAACTATGTGAGAATTTGCAGAGATCCCTAGCTTTTTCGTTGTCTTTTATAGAAATTAATTGAATATTAAGTGTATTGAGTTCTTCCGAACTTTCATTGGATGCAGACCAATCAACATCAAAATCTAAAAAAGCCACTGGTTCATTTTCTATGCTCAGTTTTGAAATTGATAACATCCTAGTTTTTTTTCTCGCGTATTCATGTATACTGTAGGTTGCTTAATAAACGGGGGCCGCATAATAATTTGGGTTTTCCCTACCGCACCGGTCCTTTTTAGAACCTTTCCGTTTATTAATTTTGACTATTCAGGACGAGCAGCATGAAAGGCATAACAGATAAACAAAATTACAAGCCAAACATGTTTAAAATTTCATTCACTAACTAATAACTTTATGTGTTTTGATATTATTAATTCATTTCTCTTTACTACCAGAATATTTACAAGCTCGGCAAAATCCGTTCCCTTGCTTAATAACCCCTCCGTTTTTTAGATTTTAAAGGAAAGTCCGACTTCGACGTATTTTACGCACCTCCTTCTGTTAAGTCCTCGATAGTATGCAACCACTCTAAGCTGTTGCTTACCTTTGCTGATCAACCTTGTCACTGTTAAACATGTATGAGAAAATCTACAGTTGATATTTTGTACAGCAGGGAATGTTGTTAGGAGCTTCGTAAATTAGCGTGCTCTATTAGTTTTAAGCAACCACGATTTATGATTTTCTAATCAAAAGGGGGAGTAGAGAAGGTCTTGCTAGAATANGAATATTTCGAAGCTCGGCAAAATCTTAGATTTTAAAGGAAAGTCCGACTTCGACGTATTTTACGCACCTCCTTCTGTTAAGTCCTCGGTAGTATGCAACCACTCTAAGCTGTTGCTAACCTTTGCTGATCAACCTTGTCACTGTTAAACATGTATGAGAAAATCTACAGTTGATATTTTGTACAGCAGGGAATGTTGTTAGGAGCTTCGTAAATTAGCGTGCTCTATTAGTTTTAAGCAACCACGATTTATGATTTTCTAATCAAAAGGGGGAGTAGAGAAGGTCTTGCTAGAATACTATTATTAAAACTGTGTCCAGAGTTTAATCGAGATTCTACTTTGATTTTGCAATAAGATTTGTAATCTACATAATTTTCTTAAATTATGTTTTATCCTGTGAAGGCTGTGGCGTAGAAAAGAAATAATATATGGCCTGTCCGTTTTTATCATGAACGGATATGTAGATTGGTAATTGTTGTCCACTAACGTCTACAAAAAATCCCCAGGCCTGGACCACGAGGGCTCACACAACCTTAGGCACACAGAATTATTTCTGGTCTTGAGCCTTTATTACTAAAAAATAATAACCTCATTCTACTGAGTATTAGCTTCGTTAGAGAGAAAGAAAACAACAAATTAGCCTGCTTCTTAATTGAGTTCCGAATTTTTTCGTTTGATAGCATTTGTCCATTTTGTTTTGAAATCCTCTTCTCAATAATGTAAGATTTTGGCCTGCTTTGATAGTTCCCATTGCGGTTTGCATCGCGACAATTATGAGACATTTTCACGGGCAAATTTCCTCGCTTTAATCCAAACAAAATATGAAGTAAAATACAAGAGGTTGTATGAATCAAAATGGCCGAAAACAAAAGGAGACAGATGGTTTTTGAATGAATGTGTTTGCCCTGACGAGGCTGATGACAAGCGAGAAATAGCACCATTTTTGATGACGTCACAAACTGTGCAAGGTCTTGGTAGTTTTGAAGGCCTTCTTTAAAAGTACCCGAAAAACTAAAATTAAAAGGCAGTTGCCACCGTGAACAAGTATGGTATCTGGAAGAGCATAGCTCGTGGAATTATACTGACCGCAAGCAACTATATGAATGTAAACAGACATGCTCGTTCTTCAGTTATGGAGTCTTCCATGAGAAACTCTGTACAGAATATTTCAAACTAATTTTTTCATGTCACACGTATACTTACTTCAAAACGTGTTGTTTTCTTTCTTGTCTTCGTTCGAGTAAAGTATTTTTATAGCCTGGAGCTCATGAAATTATAAAAAGTAAAAGGGAAAAATCTTGATACAAAGGTTTTATTTGTCGTCACGATACAGTGGCCAAACCAGCACAATGCTGGTCATGCTCAAGAAGAGTTTTTCTTAGGTTGAGTCGATACCTCAGGACTTTAACAGAGACGGAAAGTAAAACAACTGCGGTCTCACAGCCATGCACCCAATCCAGCAAGGGCTCAGATTGCACGCGCCGTGGGTAGGTTAGTGGATGCAGCCAATAGAGCCTACCGACGGAAGGCATACTAAGCACTTCACACCTTGCACGAATGCCATCATTAATCAATTTAGCTCTTTCTCCAGGGCATAAAAAGGGGACACAAGCTTCAGTGTACGGCATGCCAGCAAATGCTGGAAAATCAGGCACCTCCAAGTCTACCTAAGAAATATTGGGTAGGGTTACTAATTAGCTGGCAGGAACCACTGAAGGGGTGCTAACAAACCATTAGGTCTTGCAGACAACGCAACCACGAGCACCTAATTTCAAAAATAGATGTGGTGCAATACCCTTTGGGGGATTTGCCTTTGGCATGCATTTGTAGAGTATATAATAAGCTTTCTCATGGAAACTTTCTATTGGCACTTACGCGATACTTGGGAATAATAAACATCTAAACCTCTTCAAGTTAACAGTTATCACGGTACTATATGGACTGTATATAATGGTGTTGCTATTTTGTCAGCCGGGAATAATATTGATTAATAAGGGTACTTACTCTTTTAATACACCTGCACTTTTGCCACCTCCCCAAAAGCAAATCACTAAAAATAGCTTATTTTAGAGTGATACAATTGAAAATAACACCCTGTCTGATATGCAGTTACAATTAAGATTAAATAGATANTGTAGAGTATATAATAAGCTTTCTCATGGAAACATTCTATTGGCACTTACGCGATACTTGGGAATAATAAACATCTAAACCTCTTCAAGTTAACAGTTATCACGGTACTATATGGACTGTATATAATGGTGTTGCTATTTTGTCAGCCTGGAATAATATTGATTAATAAGGGTACTTACTCTTTTAATACACCTGCACTTTTGCCACCTCCCCAAAAGCAAATCACTAAAAATAGCTTATTTTAGAGTGATACAATTGAAAATAACACCCTGTCTGATATGCAGTTACAATTAAGATTAAATAGATAATAGCTATTACATCTTTTACTCATATTGATGGTTAACTTTAGTTTTTGGAACGTGAAAAGGCTACACTGTTTTTGGGTGCATATTACCGGGACCGTTGCCGTATCCTGAAACTGAACGGAAGTGATGTACATTGAACTGACTTTATACCACACCTTTATTTTTTTTTTTAAGAATGGTTTATTTTAAATTTTTTTTGGACAGGCATCATTCTTACAAGAAAATAGAAGGAGGTAAAGATATTGAACTTAACGAAGTTGGCCCAAGGTTTGAAATGAAAGGTAATTTTGTTTGAAGACGTTTTAAACCTCTTTTTAACCACCTGTTTACAAAATAATACTGCACTGTATTTAGAAGATTTCATTTAAATTGCCATTACGCTTTACCAATCTAATGTTGTTAAATTGTATTTGCTGACGGCACCGTTTTTTCCCCTCACCCATACCTATACTCCGTACCCCTAGACATTTACTTTTTAACTTTACATCGTAAATGGTAGAATTCTTGCAAAACTTACGTCTCTTTGGTGATCATCAGTATGGGTTTAGAGGATCTTGCTCCACTGATGATCTTTTAAGTGTAATCACAGAACGTATCTATAGGTCAATGCACAAGGCAAGTGAAGAATGAAATTTAGCACTTTATATTTTCCAAGGTATTTGACAAAGTATGGTATACTGGCTTGCTTCATGAGCTGTCCGGTTATAGTATTTGTGGAAGGTTCTTTGAAATTCTTTCGTTCTTCCTCTCAGGCCGCAAAATGTGTGTTGCATTGGACGGAATTACATCTGAGGAATATTCCATTAACGGTGGCGTTCCTCAAAGTTCTATTTTTTTCTCTGGATATTACCATGGGAAGTGTTCTGATAAGCTTTGCCTGTTGGTACCAGAGAAGTTTCTTGCATGTTGTGTGACTCGTTTCTCGCAACGACTTCATCCTCGTGTAGCTTTTGCCCCCATTGTAATAAATCTTTCAATGATTATAGTTTTTCCCTGGAACTGCAAGATTATGGAATTCTTTGGGATGTGAATGCTTTCCTACATGATTTGAATGCTTTTAAGTCTTGAGGAAAACTCATTTCTTGGCTCAACCTTCTTCTTTATTCTTTTTATATTCCTTTCCAGCATTTCTTCATAGGTCCATATACTTAGTGACAGTATGTGTTGTATGGATCATTAAAAAAATCTTACAAATCCTACAGTGACACTGATAGCACCATATTTTCCCATCCTCCATACCCTGTACTTCAGACCCTTATACACCATTACCCTCGAATTAGGAACATGACGCGTCAAAAAGCTAACATTGAAACAGATATGAGCACTTACATACATCCAGTGGCAGCATTTTGTATTTGTTCTAAGCAGGCGGTTGTAAATCTAGTAAAATATGCTGCCAATTTACTAGGGATCGCTCCTGCTTTACTCAAGACCTACCTGGGGAAATTGAAACCGTGCACTTTTTTTGTAAGCATATCTTTGGCATACAATTTAGTTTAAGTTACTATAAACACCACAATACTTATTTTATCCTCCCTTTTATTGCAGTATACGAAATCAAGCTTGGGACATTAGAACAGACTGAGGCTGAAACAGAATGGAAACTTAAACCATATATGAATACTTCATTAAAACGAAAGCATTTGAGTGCAGGTGACTGAAGCAACTGAGAGAATGCAGCATAATATAGTCGTGGTTCTCTTATCTGGTCGTTCAGATAACTTAAACAGTTGAATTCCTACGTGAAAACGAAGGTCGTCATTCAGATTACAACTGGAAGATGCAGAGGCATGGTACAATGACGAGGAAACAGTGAAAATAATATGGTTCCTAAGACACGTAAAGACCCAGAGAGTTTATGGTTGTATGCAATGCCCTACGAATTGCTAGTCGTATCGCCAAGTAGTAGAAAGTGAAATCTGTGTTTGTAAATATATAGGCATATACCAGAGTAAGGATACTTGACTAAAACTCCTTTGATTCTAAACAAAAAGCTTAAGAATTTTCAAGCAATTGTTTTGCATGCAATGGTACCACTTCTCTTGCAAAGACAGACGTTCCTTAGGATTTGCTTAACCACTGATATTTGTACAATATCTTCAACTACTGTTAAGATTATCAAATTAATATATGTTGTGCTTCACAAAAGTGCTTCAAAATTTTTTGATTATGTAGGTGCTTTGTATCATTTCTTTTATTGATCCAGTAAATTTCTCCATTGGAAGAAGTTTCGATACTTTTGGGGGTGAGGAGTCGGTAGTTTTCTCTCAGACAAAGTTTTATTCTTAAATTGCAAAGGAATTAGTATGCAGATTCCTTCTGCCTGTCTGAATTGTTGCTGCCTTATATAATGTGGCAATCTAGCTCTGGCATAACTTACTATGAAACAGACGAGATGAAATTGTTATTTGTTTAATAGAATTTAGTTTAGTGCATTAAAGCATGCAGAAGGACAAGAAATTTTATTTGTTGTTGGGTTAAGACCTGTGTAACGTACATGAACTGTCCAGGTTATTTTCGATAGGATGCGCATTTAAGCTTGCCCGTGAATCTTTTTTCATAATCCAGTTTAAAATAAATTGAAAAGAATCTTCTTGTTTTATAAAATGCTTTTGGTTATCCAAATCTGATGAGTGACTCAATGTGAATTCAATACTTTAAGTCGATCAATTCCACTTTCTTTCAGTTTCTTCCAAAGCATCACCCCTGACCCTGCCGAAAAGGTTGGTAATGGCTTTATGTTTGGATAGAAAATTCATATAATTTTTAAATTTTTCCTCAAAAAGGTCCGACTGTACCCGAGTGGAATATATCATGCACCTACTTATTGTTACATACTCCTTACCTTCATTGCCACAAGATTTTACTTTTCCTTCTAAAAACGTGATAAAGATTAGCGCTACTGATATATGACATCCTAATGCATTTTTCATGTATGTATTTATACTGGTTCAGTGCTCAGAAGCGACAATTCGATTATATGAGTTACTCAATTTAACTTTCACAAATCACTGTCGATATATGTTTAACGTGTAACTACGTTACAAGCACAAAAACATACTGTGCAAGTGACCAATGAAATTGCTTGACAGGTTTTATCCAATCGGGTACACGCAAAAGACATACTTTTCGAAACTTACCAATCGACTTCTCCAAGATATGAAACAACAATAACACGAAAAATAACTTAATATACTTAAGAAATACGATAACGGAAACCATTTTGTAAAAGAAAGTGCCTGCTTGGAGGCTCAAGTAATTTAAAGGGTTTTTTTACATTTAGTTCATTGAAATTACCAAAGGAAGAAAGAGAGATGCAGTCAAGGGCTTACGTAAACATTCCACTTTGAATTTGCTTCAAGAATTTCCAATTCTGATTATTTTCAAAAATTTACTTTTCAATCTAAAAATAATGACATCAGTGATGCTCAGAATGATGCACGGAAAGATACATCGAAAGGACACGATTTGTTTCTATTTTAGTTTTAAAATATGAAATTTACGCCTTTAATATTAAAATCTAAACGCAAGCCCTTCCTGTGGTGAATTTTGTTGTGTTTTAAATACATTTTAGTAAAAAAATCTTATAAACAATAGCTTTCTCGTCAGCAGGAGTCACATCCTGATATACAGTTCTGTGTACACAGTAACAGGCAACCTTCGATAATTCCTTCCAGTTTCACCATTTTTTATTAGGCCCGTAATAACTTTGTGGCTTTAGGAAGTGTTGACAGCAGTTCATTATCTTTCTGAATGCTTTACTTGACTTTAACAAAAGTACAGTTAAATAATTGGTTCTGGCATTCATTTCTTATTGGAGATCAGAGCGATGTTTAAGTAATAGATATCTTAATTAAAAACTGGAAACAGCTGTAAGGAAAATTGTATTTAAAGTTTTTGGTTCATTTTTTAAAATTGTATCAGTGAATTTCTTTCAAGAAGGAAGTGAAGTAAAAATTTCTTTTGACTTTCCCGAACCCTTTGCTGTGCCAATTAAACCCCCTGTGGACGTGCTTGAAAATTGATCGAAACCAGATGTGGTTTATTTACCATTAATTTCAAGGAAACAAGGTGTTCTTTGTGTCAGTGGGCTGTTCCAACACGAAATTTGATTCATGTGTTTTGACACAATTGATTTAAGGTGAAAGCGACAGGAATACCTGATTTGCCGTCATCCAAACAGATAGAGTTTACTTGGAACACGGGAAGTACAATTTACTGAGTTACCAATTTTGACGTGTAATTTGATTAAAAACAAATTCCTGGCCTCCTGAAGATGTTATCTTTGTTTATTGATGACGTGTAAATGAGCTGGCGTCAGCATCTACTTGTGCAGAATGAATAGTGGTTGAAATAAATACATAACTTCGCGACGTTGAACTCTTGGGAAGACTTCTGACTATGTCGACGATAGGTCCCAGAGTTAAAAGTAAATACGTGGATGACGGTCATTTTACCACACTGAGTAAAGTTTTGACAGGGCAAATAAATGTCAATTATTTTGACATGTGGGTCAGTCAAAGCTGGTACCATACTGATGGCACAAAAATTTATCCTTTAGTGCAGGTATCGAAGCGTGGCATGTGAATTCAAGTTGACAAAGCCTGATCTCAAGGGGTATTTTAAAACATGAACCAGTGAGCAAATCGACATGACCTTACAAGTTGTAGCCAACCCAATGCTTTTTTATCACTGCGAAATGCAATGCCAGGTTAACAAGCAGACTGAATTGTCTGCAGCGCATCGAATGGGAAGGTCTTCCATTGCTCAGGCAAGGAAATCGCCCCCACATTCAGTTGAAAATGGAATAGAATAGTCAAGGGCAGCCGAGGATGAGCGATTTATTAAACTGGAGGTAATGGTGTTAAACTGAACAGGTTTTAAGGAAAAAAAGGCCACAAAAGTTTATCACAAGATTGAAACGTAACTTATAAATGAGACAAATGGAGGTGTCCAAACAGAAAAGATTAGAAATTAACTTCCCTGCTAATCTGCAGTACCTAAAAATTATTTGGTACTTTGAGTATAACAACCGATAGAACAGCTCACCTTCCATCTCCGTTTCGTAAAATCTTTAAATTTGTGCCATTTGTAAGATTTTTTAGAATTAAGGGGAATCATGGGCTATTCGAGAATTTGAGGAGGGGTCACTCCATGAATCCTGGAATGGCTTATGTTTGATGACCCCTCTATATTTAAGTCAAGAATCGTACCAGCCTACCTAAACTTAGGTGTGGAGTTACTCAAGAGTTGAGAGTACTACAACAATGTCTGTGGTTTATCTGGCTGATCCCGTTGCCGTTATGGTAAGAAGGCAGGATGGAACAGGAAGCGCCCCTATGAAAAAATCCACTTCTTTCGTTGATATGCTTTCAATACAAGACTTCGTGAAATCAAATTTCTGTTAAAAGCTTACTTCTGCAATTTCACCTTTACAATACAAAACGTCTGTACTTTAACTATACAGGGTAAAAAATGACATCAGTTATTATATTCTCTGAATTAATATATACGCAGTGAACGATTCTAATTTCTAGCTGAATTTTAATTCATACCTTAACATAGCGCGACAAAAGATACCGAAGACTTTACCACGAATTCATCATTTATATCTCCGAGTTCATTGTACGTGTTACTCATAAATTATTCCTGTAGTTCTTCGGGCCGAATGAAATTTTGGCTTGCCTTTGAAAATAGGCTTTGACCTTTGTACAAGGTTTTGGCAGGTGTAATACCCCTCGCCATTTTTCTTGCTGGCTTCTTCACAGTTCCATATTTTGCCTTGAGTGGTTCTTAACCCATAAAAATCCTTTACGAAATAACCTGTCTGAAATAATCCAATTTGTGAAGGGTGGTTTCTCTTGTCAGAAGAGGTACTAATGACTTGCTTCGTTTCTGCATCATATCTTGCATGCTGATGAGACGTGTATTGTTCCTAAAGCTCAACTAGATTAGGTAACCTTACAGCTCAGACCACTATTGTTTATTGATTATGAAGGATTCTTTGCAGGTGCAGAGTGTTCAGTAAATCAATATGCTAAAGGTATCTATTAAGGTATCATTTCCATTTCTTCTCTACGTCGAATGCTTTTAAAGCTTCCAGTAATGAGCTATTTGTCTTTCTATGTCACCATTGGACCATGTCCATGGTGTTGTCAACTTCCAAGTAATATTCATCTCTGTGGAATAATTTTCCATCTCACTCTATACCAAAGTTAGGATCATTGTCTATTTTTAAAAACGTTGAAATTCCATTTCTGACAAACATAGTAGAAACTGGATGATGTCTTCAATTGTGGTCGATCGTTCTATGTCTTCTTCTGTCAGGAGGCTTTAAATAAACGGTTAGAATAACCAGATGCTCTCCTGTGAAAATTGACCGGACAGGAGAACGTGAAGTTTAAGGTTCTGCCATTGGTTGTCTGACATTTTCGGTAAATTCATTAATTCTAGACTGTAGTGCATAGTTATTACTTGAAAGCTATGGCATTCCCCACACTTTGTTTCAGCACCACGGTTCTTTACTGGCCATCATACCCACGATCTCTACCGTTTCTTAGTTAACTATATCTTAACGGCCCTCATGAATCAAGTCCTCGATACGCTTCCTTAAACTCTTCGGCATGACAATTCTTGTTCCACAAAGCATACCTTTTCTAAGCTATTTCAACTCGTTTCTCACCGCCACATTCTTCTTTATTTTATTCTCCCTATTGCCACTTAATAAACATGCGTTTACCTACACCATTCCTTTTCTTCTTCTGTCTTCTTTTATTTCTTTAATGCTTAGCAATGTTTGCAGAGAATGAGTAGGAATCGCACACTTCCTATTCATAATGTTCCCCCTAGTTCTTTGAGTCTGCATTGTTAGTATGAATATGGCATCAGCATTGTTCTCTTGACTTGCTTGAACATACTTTAAAGTTTAATGGCTGGAGCCTAGAAACGCACCTTTCAATTCATGTAGAAACCTTAGAAGTGTTAGCGTAGATGACTTCAAGGGCCTCATGGTTACTCTGCTATTGTTGCGAAGCCTGGTATGAACGTGCACTGAAACCCACTGTCCCTAAAAACCTTAGGGTTTGACTTGGTCCTCGCTTCAAGGGCCGCTTTTTCTAATAGTAGAATGGACCAATTCCATATTTTAACAACAGAATCCTAAATATAATTTTGTCAATTCTGAACTCATTTGGGTTGAGCTTTAAGCTTCTCTATTATAGACTTCCAATTACATTTCTTAGATTACTGTCATTACCCTCCACATTATTTTCTTGTACAATAAGATCGTCTGCAATGTTCGGGACCCTTAATATTAGCAAGTTCTTGCCTTTCACTTTGTTGGTACTTTTTTAGAGGCCAGGTCACTGGGTAGGGTCATGTTCCCCCACTTTTTGGCAAAGAATTAGTTTTATTATTAAGGAGGAAACTTTACTCCGATTCAATCTTTCAATTGGTACGTGCCGTAGTCAACCCCACGATGGAGCGAGTAATATGCTAGGAAAAAAGATTGGTGTTGCGACACAAATATCTGTCAGCCAAAAAAAAGCACTTTCTATCCACTGCTATGGAAATAATCTCAACTTAGCCGTCAAAGATCTTACGTCAAGTTCTGCAATCATACGCGATACTGTGGGTACTATTGGAGAAATTTGTATATTAGCGAAAATCTCACAGAATAAGAGAAAAGATGCTTGTGCATATATCAGAAAACCTCGTGATATCGATCTTCATAAGGAAGGCTTTACAAAACTCTGTGGAGGGTCCGTGTTAAGTGTTCTGAGAAAATAGTAGAAAATTATTCAAATGTGCAAGTGTTATGGAAAGAATGCCTAAAAGAAAACATGACGTTTGCTCGAGCATAATTGGCTGCCATGGTCAGATAAAAACATTTTCTTTCTTCTTTCGGTTGTGTCTTGGACGAGAACTTTTCAATTTAATCGTTAGTCTGTCAACAACACTTCACAAAGAAAGTCTGTCTGCTATAAGCGGTCACAGACTGGCCATGATAACAAAAGAGACACTTAAGAAAATGCTACCAGAGAAAAAAATCGAAGTTCTTTTATGAATCAGTTGTCAAAAAGGCATCAATTCATAATCGGTTAGACGAATCAATGCTTCCTATTAAACGCAATCTACCTGACTATTCTGCATTGGCTTTTATTACGGGTCAACAATCTGCGGTTGCTCCCTTATCACCCAGCGTCTATAGAAGAGCACTACAAAGCTATCTACAACCAAGTTACAAATCCCTTGATACAAGCAATGGTATCGCGATTCGACCAATCCAACTACACAAGACATTCCCGATGTTTGAACAGTTACTTATTAAAGGAACTCTGGGTCAAGTTTTAAAAAAAAGTAATCCATTACTTAAGCAAAATATATGGAACCGATGTTGATACCGCGCTTTTTCCAACAGAGTAGGGGGCTGCACAAACAGTAATGAAAGGAGAAGAGTTTATAAACATTAAAGATAATTTTCTACAAAACTGCAGCCAGAACGACCTTGGCACAATTCCGAATGTTCTCGCTATCGTCAAGTTTCTCTTGGTTGATTGTGTTACAAGTACAACTCCAGAACGTTTCCTTTCTCTGACACGAAGGTTGGAAACCTGGACGAGCTCAACAATGAGCCAGAAGAGGTTCAACTTCCTTGGTACACTTAACTGCCAAAATGAATTTACTGAGAAAATATCATTCATAGACCCAGGAAACATGTTAAAGCATGCAATTCACGAATATGTAGTTACTTTGGAAAGTTTATGTAAAGTGAAATTTCTTTAGTAATTGATTTTTATACCAGCTTCGTTCTTTACTTTTGGCATATTTCAATTAGTACCGTATATTAACTATTTTAGTATCCTATTTTCAATTTCCTTTTTATTCAAGGCAGTCCTAATATTAGATTAATTCCTTTTGCTTTAGAATACTTCCTATCCTTGTTTTGCGGGATGCATAAACCTTGAAAGTCTTTATCCTTTGTCAGAGAAGAGGAATTTATCAGTTGTCTGTCTACTTTTCATTTGCAGACTTTTCCAAAAAAATCAGCTACCGCTCAAACTGATAGAAAATTTTTTAGGAATATCAGACCAACTGCGGATTTTCTTAGAAAAGCAAAAACATGAATATCGATTGCAGGTCTGAATATTGCACCAGTCGGAGTTAAGTCCTGTCGAGTAAGGGTATCTCCTCTTTTTCAACCAGAGCTCTTTACAGTGAAAGGTTCACGTGGTAATATGGGGGTTCCGAGTCCAACCCTTAGAAAAGATGCTGAGCTTTTACATCTTGTCAGGGCCCAAAGATGTTTGCTAGTTCAGCCTTCGTTAAGAGGCTCCGTTTCCCATCACTGAATACTTGCTTTTGCATTCCTGGGAGAAGCTAAACTTTAGCTCCTCACGCCGGACTATAAAAATATGCTCTCTGAGAAGAAATTTACGTTTATTGTGGACAGCCAACAGCAGTAACTTCGAGCTGTTGGAACGTATCGGGTAAAAACAAGAAGCACTGCAGATAATAAAAGATCACCTTGATCACTTGATACTTGGGGGCAGAAAGCAAAGATGTAAAGCCAGAAGGGGGCAAAGATAGAAATACCTGGAAGTATTGCCAGATGAATGGGAAACCACTGTAGTAGAGTTGGCTCACTCAAAGAACCTGCAGAAATTAACCAGTGGAGTGTCATGATCTCTATCTATGCGTTGATCGCTGGGGGTGAATACCCAGCACCGACTAAAGGATTTTAAATTTTAGTCGATCTTCGTTGTGTACTTTTTGATTGTCGTGTAATATTCAAAATTGTCACCTTCCAGTTCTTCAGTGGCTTTCCTACGATTCCCAGATAATCTTGCTAGTATAAAAACGTAATTATGGCCAAGTTGTTGCAAACCAGGAGTGCATTTCCTACTTTTTTCAAGTCTTAAGCCCAATTCACACTTGACACTGCATAACCTGTCGCCTCTTCACGCTGCCCATATTAGTTTAACGTCATTTGCCTCATTCCCCGTGTATCGTGTTTCAAAATCCAGTTTCATAATGCAGTGAAAAAAAATCCATCTTGCAGCCCACTTGACTCTTCAGAGCAATAGAGAAAGTTCAAATAAAAATTATAGATAAAGATTATTATATATATATATAGGAAATTTTCCCTGCTTGCACGATACTACCAAAGCGGAGCATAAAGACGAAAATGTGAGGGGAAACTCACGGCTTTTTTTTCGGCAACATGAAGCTAAACTAACAAGAGCAAGAAGTAGGTCCAGTTCTTCCGACGCCATTTTAAGAAAAAAATGCATGGTGAATTCCAGCATAAAATATCTCACTTGCCGGTAACCCACCTCAAGGAAAGGTGTGGCGATGCATGCATCGCATTGTTTCTGGGGTGAATGGCACTTTGGGGTGCGAAAAACCCCATTTAAAACAAGAATCAATACGAATACGAGGCTGTTTGGTCTGTATTTTGATTGTGCAAAAAGTGCAGATCAGAAAGAAAACTAATTTTCTTCTTCTGTTTTTGAGGTACAGGGAAGACCTCGAGTTGTGCAAAATAAAAAGGAAATTCTCTGCTTTGCACCAGGTAGGTACGGTGACCCCCAATTTAATCTTCCGTGGTTTGACGTTTTTTCATCGTTTTCGATCCACAGCCCCACATTGCTATTGATCGATGACCTCGAAAACCGTTTCAATTACTGCCGGTCTCCTAATTGTATTATTAAAATGTTGGGCTTTCGCCTATGTATATAGACCCATCTAACGTGTAAGTCTATTTCTAAAATTTGAATCCTGTGTGTGATCCAAATGGAATCGCACAGCAGTCTATATAGCAAGTTCAAATTTAGTATGATGTTACTTTGCAACCCAAGGCCCAATGTTATTGTGAGTACCAAGAACCTCTTCTCGTATTTTTTCATATTCATGAATTATTATGCACTTCAAACTTGAATTTCTTTTGGGTCGTTAATCATAGGTGGGGTTTGAAGTTTATTTAACTGAAAATAAAGTGGGAGGCTGGGATAAACGAAGAGTACAATTTATTTGATCTTTGTAAAAGCAATTTTATTTACTTATTTTCAATCACAGACTTGTGCTAAATAAATAAGCACATAGTTAAAAAATTGCATTTCATTCCCCAATCAGCGACTTTAAACAGCTTTATGAATTACTTGCTTGTCACTACACTGAGTCTCTAACCATTCATTTCTTTTGTATCTTTTCATACTAAACCTTTATGAGTCAAGTACTAAATGAATCAGACGGTTTGAAAGAAATGCTGTCACGTAAGTTGGAAATTTCCATTAGGTGCAGTAGATTAACAAAATTGAAGAAGTTGGTTCTTATTATTTGAGACCCTGGGGTAGGAATTTGTATGCAGTAGTAAGCAGATTGGCCACATCTAAATTTAGAAGTCTCACGGGTCACAGGTTACTTTTCAAATGGGCAAAGTTGTAACTTTTTCAAATGTTAGTATTTAATTATGACATGAATTGCCTAAATTTTATTGACAAACATATAGCAGGCCATTCGTAATACTGCAACTGTGTGGATATGCTGTATTCTGGATAAGAAAATTATAAGTTGTTTTTTTTTTTGGGGGGGGGGACACAATCAGTTATAATTATCACATAATTTTCTGGTGTTGAGAAGTTCCTTTTATTTATAAAATCAACTGTATATAATTTATTGTAAATAACTGTGAGTCCAGGGAGAAAAGAGGAGCAGGGGTAGATGATGTAAGGTATAGGTGGGCAGTTTGAGGAAGTGGTTAATGAGAAAGGTGTAATCCACAATGGCACAGTGGTCTTGAGTATAACACAGGAAAGAGGAAAGCAGCATGACAGATTGCCCACATCTATAGAGGAATGGTACTGAGAACAAGAGGGAGAAAAATAATTGTAATTTCTTACAAGTAAGAATTTAACAGTAAAGCATTTGCATAAGTCTTCAGGTAAAATAGCATTAATGGTATTAAGAATGAACATTATGTGAGAATTAACTGACATTAACATTGGTATTTACTTAGGTTTTAATAAATGTCGCAGTCTATCAATGCTGAAACAGCTGCAAGGCATCCGGTGAGTAAATTTGGTTGATGATGTTCATGTTTCATGCAAAGTAAACAACTTTAACAATGTATTAATATAATTAAGATTTTAGCATTTTAAGACTAGCCTTTTGTTTCATTTAAAAACCTGGCCTAAAAATGTTTGTTACATGCTATATGTCAAGTAATGGCTTAAAAGATACACTAGATTTTGCAGCTCTAATTTTACTGTGGAAATTGCAAAGATTTTGTGCCTGGCCATTCACTGAGAATAACTAAACTTTGCAATGCTTTAGATGCTGGTTAGTTTTCTCAAACCTAAAATTTAAACTTTTGAACATCTTTTTGCCAATAGACATTTTCTATGAGAACACAGCCAACTGATACTTTTTTATCATAAAAAGTGGTGCACAAACCACAATTTTTGTAATAAAATTTACTGTTTTCAGATTATATTTGTCATTTTACACATTTTAACTTAATTTGGACCCTCAAAGAAAACACAACAGTGGTATTAGATACCAAAAAATGCTCACATATTTTATTGCCTTTTTATTGCTCTTCATTTTGACCCATTTGTGCCAAGGCATTTCATGGTTTTAATTACAAACTAAATATTTTCATGGGGCATTTTTAGTTATGCTTCTTGTATCTTTTGGGAAAATAGCCAGTTAGGATTGTTTGTTACAATACATTGTGAGGCAATTGATGATGTATATTTTGGTGAAAAACTGATATTGAACAATTTTACCTTGAAGAACAAAGAATTTGCTTTCCAGTGTACCAAAATTTGTACTTACCCCTGTTTGTTCCAAATATTAAGGAACCCCTCTTGGCATGTCACCTCCATTAATCCAACCTTTATAGTGCAGACCTTCAACAATCTACCAGCTCCCTGATTGCCTGCACCTCCACATTAGGATTCAAGCATATAAAGGCCTTGTAGTGCTCATTGAATATTACATCAAGAGGTTTGTACTTTTTAAAGTAATGATTGACTAATGCAAGAAGTGTATAGTGTTTACTTTTTCTCGTTGGTTGATTGTTGCTTTAACATTGTAGCATTTTAACTTGTTTATATTCTTGTATAAATATGTATTGACCATTATGAAATCTCAGTCCTAGAGAACAATCAAAGTTATGACTGAAACATTGAGAATATAAATACCTATCACCTGAGTTGTCTCGTTTTTCCTGATATTAATAAGTTCATGGCTTTATCTTAACAATAAGAACCCACATTCTATGTAATGAGCTATTTGATGCTGTAATCCCTTTGGCCAAAAGTAAATAAGTTTCTTCATTTACAGAATTGGCAAAGAAGATGTTCCCTTAGTGTCCAGGGCTGACAGAGCATAAAACATGAGAATTGGTTTACTGCCGTAATACTTGTTCATAATGCAGTAATATAGTTCTTTAAAAACCAGTTCCCAGTTTTGAATTGACACACAGGTTTTCCATCACTGGTAGTATGATTTTCTTGTAAGTTTAACTTAACTGTTTCATGCTAACAAAGCTGTGGCCATTTACTATGCAGGCAAAGATGTCATTCCAGTGACATGACTTGAAAACATTTAATTTTATACTGGTCAGCATATGTAATACTGTCAAAGTTATGTGCTACTGTAAATCAATGTTTAGCTCTGGTATATCTATGTTGTGGTTCTTTTGGTGTCATGTAACAATGTAGACAGTGATGCAGGTTATTAAATTTGTGCTGCTATGTTTATATTTATGTTTCTTACAAATAAAGGATTGTTAGTGTCATATCATTATGTCAGCATACCAATTATAGACATTACATAATAATAAGCAAGTCGTCATGACTAAGCAGAAATCAACCCTTGTAAATACTAATTTTGTGTGCGAGTTGCACAGTTGTGATTTAGAAGCAGTGGAGTTAAAACACATCAATACACTTGTTTTCTCTCTGAGTTTTTGTACCTTTTTACATTACATTCTCTGCATCTCGCAATATAACAATTAGTTTAGAATTTGTCAATATTAATAGTACCTACTAAAGTTTCTGAAGTAACAGTTATTTAGCACTGACATATTTTCTTCTATCTGATCATTTTTTGTATTTTGCATATTTGATGGAGCAAATACTTGAATATTAAATCCAATAGCATTTTAATCAATTTCTTTTGTATGATTTTTTTAATGATGATGATTTTGAAAACTCTTGATGTTTAAATTCATTTATACTGTTGGTATAGATGTACCTCAATGTTTAATTTTGGTAACACATATATTTTTGTACTGCTTTTTGCTCATATTTAGCAATTGGCAAATTTCCAAAAATGTAAAGGGAAAGGTGCTTGGTATGGAATTCTGGCATTAGCACTTGGTAAGATTTAATAACTTGTAGTGTTTAAGGTATATGTGCAAATGTTTATGTTTTATGAGGATGAAATCTTACATTTAATTCATTTACCAAATCAAATTTTTATACACAATTTCATATGGCATCAAATGCTGAAGGAAAGCTGATTAGGCAAAGAAAATCTAGAATCAGACAATCAAACACCACAGCAAACCATGAAAGATGGACCAAATGACCCACAAAACCATGATGAAGACTGAACCTGCAGACTCCCAGAAACCATCAGACCGTTGATGGGAAACTTAGACAATAATTATGAATGGATAATGCCAGTAATTAGCTATAAAGCAGCCTGATTTTTCCCAGCATTCTAATATTAAGAAATATCCAAAGTACTATGATGAATAAAAATGTAAATTTTGTATTGGTAGTAACTATGTATTATAGCATAAACATCAGTGGAGAATATTTGGTTTTGGGGGTCATACTCCACCACTGATATGGATATATAAAAAATAAAAGCCATTGTAGGTGGTTTTTGCACACATATATATAGTAACAAACAATTTGTAGTTGACAAAAAATCTATTGTCAAGTTTCAGATAGACTAGGTTTCCCTGCCTTAAAAGTGCTTACAATAATCATTGGCCTTTCACATTTAAGCTGGTTGCATTGAACCAAGATCAAAACAACTGAACTGAATTGGTTGGGGTATCTTAGGCATTGCTTAGTAAGCCCAGCTGTTGATGTTTATGAATTTTTAAACTTGACTGATGCTTTACACAATGTTTATGTAAATTGATTTACATGTTGAACAGGATTGAAGTAAATATAAGATACAAGATGTGAAGCTGAATATTTGTAACAACTATACTATTTTCAACTCTGCCAGTTTGTCTGACAAACTGCCGCTCCCAAGCCCGGAAAAAAGAGGAGGTGTTGGGCATCAGGCTAGCAACCCGACGCCGTAAAACTAAACTGACACTACAGAAACCACCAGCAACAACAACATAGTCTTCTGCACTGTACTTATGAATAGGCTCAGACCAGCTATTGATAGAAAGCTCAGAGATGAACAAGCTGGCTTCAGACCTGGGAGATCATGCAGTGAACAAATATTCACTCTCAAGCAGAAAAAGAGGGAGGCCGAAGACAACATGGTGAGCCACGTTCAAGAACGACATGCGACATCTGCAGGTGCCATGCCAAGAGGTGCAGGAGAAGGCGGAGGAATGTGACAACTGGAAGAAGCTGGTGGCTCTTTGCTCCACTGGAGACTGGAGGAACTAAGGTCTAAGGTCTAGGGTATACTATTTTCAGAATAGAAATAAGTGCAATTATTGTTTTAAATATAATATAAAAATCCTGGTTCTCCTCTATACTTTATAATACTGTACATTCTTGTAATAATTATGCATCTTCTAATAACTCCACTATATAGGCTATTTTTTAATTAAGCAACCCTCTCCATTACTCCCTCACCAACCTGTACAGGTGGACACTCCACATTAAAGCACACTTTTACACTTGACAATGGAATATGTAGTCCCATGGTCTTTACTATGAAGAGTTTTTGACAAAATAACTAAGATCTGACTACCATATGTCAATAATAATCTTGAAATATTTTACATAACTTTTGACTTTGGAATCAGTGTATGCTTGATTTTATGGTCATAAATAAAGTCTGTTTTTGTATATGTGGCCTTGGCAGTCAATTGAAGAAGTATGATGTGTAGTCGTATTTCTAAATTGGGAGAAGATTTTAATATAAATTTTCAAATATTTAATAAACTCAAAATGATTACTTCTTAACTGCTAATTTTTCAAGCTCTTTGACACAATTTATGACAGTTTTAGATTTGAATATGACATGGATCAGGATTTATATCTTCTTTATATTTTCTCTGTGCTAAAATTACTTTAATTGTGTGCCTTTATGCTGTAAAGCTGGCTGGGATATTTTAATGAATTCATGCGTTGGTTTGACTTGATGGACTGCTTAATTTCTTTTAAATCCATAGTTTTGGTTGTGAATAATATTTATATGGTACTTTTTTATATCAAGGTGGCTCAGCCACATATGTGGCTCAAGTTGTGACACAGGTAACCCCAAAGGAAAGGAGAATTCCACTTACACTTGGTAAGCTTTTCATATTTTAAAGGGGCTTTTGTTTACTTGTAAAAGGTATTAATCAACTCTAATTGATGTCACTACAGAAGTTGCATCAGGTACAAGCACCCACCCATCAAATGCAACACTTTACTATGTTGATGTACTATATAAGTTTTTAATATGTGTTAGTTGATGCTAGTGGCCAAAATCCATTTGACTCAAACTGCCATCCTTCACAGCCATATAGTTTTGTTTTTTGTAACCGATAAACAGAGATAATATTTATTCTGTGGATCTGCTCTGCATTATCTGCATAATAGTACTTAGAAAATTGGCTTTCACTGCACACAGTATTACATATTGAATTTTATTTTGCACCAATAAAAAAACTGTTTCATACCTTTTTGGGCCACCAAAATAGGCTCCTTTGTACTTGTCTTATATGCTGACATACACAATTCATACATGGTGTTGTCTTTGTGGCTCTTCCCCTTGTTTTGCTCCTGTTTTCAGTCATTTTATTCCTAGTAGTTGACCTCAAGAGAGATTTTTTGACTAAAAAGGTTTATTGTCTTTACTTGTTTTGGTTGGTCATTCATTGCATTGACATTGTTGCATTGTAATTTGTTTGCATTCTTCTATAGGTATGTGTTGGCCACTATCAAATTTCAGCTCTAGTTAATGGTTTAAGTGATGAATGAAATGTCAGGAATAAAATTATATGTCACATGAACCATGTCTTTATTTTTGGTACTAACAAGTTTATGGCTCTATCTCAAGAATGATTATTTTAAGAAATGAAAATAAATAAGTGGCACATTAGTTATTAACCTAGCGTGTTACACTTTAATGCACTCAAAATTTATGTTAAGGTAAAATTACATGGTACTTAATAATGTGTTGTAAACCTCTTTTGAGTTTTTTGTTTATTAAATGATGGGATCTTGTTCAAAGCTGTTTAAAATGTAAGTAGTGGATGAATGATGGAAGTATAAGTGTGGTTTGGGCATAAGTGTGAGAAGAGTATCTACAGAGATTGTTGTGTACAAAGGATATAAAAGTAAACATATATTATTGAAGGCCATTGTTATTTTCTTGTTAAAACTCAAGCAACAGCAATTATCTGGTGTGGCAAATGACTTTCTGGGACTACTCAGTTGTTCTTTGCAATCTTTTATTTTCTTCAGTATTAAAACCATTGTATTTGGTTCTTACCTGTATCTTATATAACATTTTCCTCCTCAACATCATCAATATTATCTTCCATTCCAGTCAGAGGCTTATTACCATGAAAAATGAAGGCTATGACAGAATTACCATGGAGGATCATTCCCATTGTCCAATCTTTTCCAGCTGTGTACTCACTTGTACATTTGGTCTTTTATAGTCATGTATTGCAATGTCATCAGATGGTAGGGCTTGGATTATCACTGTTAATTGGGGATCAGGCTTTACTGTTGCATTAAGACTCTAGCTAATCACATACACAAGTAATTATCACTTCTGTGTAAGATATTTTGCTTGTATTGTGACAACATCAGAATATAGGTTTTGGACTCTCATTCTTTATAGAAGCCAATGGCTTTGCTGTTGCTGAGAGTTATAGAAATGTTCAGCATGCAGGCAATCATTAATCAGAATACACAAGTAATTATCACTTGTTATATATATTTTGGATATGTACTCAACACTTTGAGGCTGTTGTTATATGCACTAGTTACTTAACAAATAAAATGAGGTGTAAAATAGCTACATATTTTGATCCCTGCCCATTTCATTTTTAAAAGTTGCTGCAGTGGTATCTGGATTTGCAGTTTCAACTATGACAACTCACAAATGTGTCAGAGAAATCAGGAATGGTGAGCAAATAGGTAAGAAAGGTAAGTTAATAATTGTTCCTGGTAGTAGATATAGTTAAAGCTTTTTTTTAATGATTTTTATTTTTTATTAATTTGAACACACACATGTAGATAGATAAAGCCATAGATGGACAGATAAATAGATAGATAGATAGTTGGATATATACATAGTTAGATAGATATAGGTAGGTGGATAGATAGATGGATAGATAGATGGATAGATAGATAGATAGGTAGGTAGGAAGGAAGGTAGGTATGTAGATGGTAGATAGATGAGTTGATTGATTGACTACTTGATAGATGAAAATGTGTTTTTGTAGTTTTATTTCTGTTTGTTTAATTTCACTAAATCCTAGGACAACCCCAGTGATATATTTTTTTAGGTAGGTAGATAGGTAGGTAGGTAGGTAGGTAGGTAGGTATGTAGGTAGATAGGTGGGTAGGTAGGTAGGTGAGTAGTATGGCAGTAGGTAGGTATTTGTTGGTAATAGACTGATGCCTTATCCAAAAAGTCCTTTTGGATTTTAAAAATATTTTGAAGCTTAAGTTTAGTCAATTCTTAATTTTTAAAAAATTAAAGCCCCTAAATGGGTTAATTATATGTCTAATAAATATTTAACCAAAGAAATTGTCTACACATTGAGACAGTGATCAATGATGTAAATTATACTACTAATCTGTTTAAGATATTCTAAAATCCATCAGAAATTTAACACCCAACAGACAGTGGTAGAGATCAAAGAAGCTGCTCAACAGTTGAGTAATAGAATTTATATCCTTGATGACTATGCCTCTGTGGTCAAGTGTTAACAGAACTGTATTAGAAATTTGGGCACTACTGTGTGCTTTTTTTGTTGAAATTTTACTTTGAATTATTTCTCTATTACATTGCAACTATTTTTATCATATATATTACAAAGGAAGTCTTGTATGTTTACCAGAGTGTTCATTATTTAAAAGGAAAACAGAGCCAGAATAGTCAACTTAACGAATAGCTACTTTCTTTGTGCAACTAAAAAATTTCCCATGAAACTATGTGAAATTTGTGAAAAATGTACCTTTACAAAAAGGTATTTTGATAGTTATTCTTCAAGTTTACTATCTTTATATATGCACAAAAATTAATTGTAATTTTTCGCTCATTCACTGCTTACAATGAAATGTTTTAAACTCCCAATTTTTAGATTGCCCTAATTTTAATTAATTCTCAATACTATCCTTATTCTTTTACACAGCCACAGAGAAGGATGTTGTACCATTGTTAGCTGACCCAGCAGTTTCCTTGGACAAGAATTATAATGATGAAAATGTCAATGTTTCATATGATGCTTCACATTTTAAAAGGAATTAAAAGACAATAAATAAGACTGCAATACATACAGCTACAGATTCCTTTCCTGTATTTTGTGAATTCCTTTTAAGCAACTGCTTAATGCAGCATTGTGTTCAGCTGACTCATTAATATCATGAAACAATGTGACATTAAATTTCTAGTTTACTGAGAATGTTATCAGTACTAATTCAAATTTTGCATCACGTTGGAAAGAATATTTATCTGCAGGATATATTTGGACACACACAAAATAGCATACAGAGCATTTACATTAATGAATTAGCAAAATGCATTTGAATTCACCACTTTTTTTACCTGCCATCTTTGCTTTTACATTTTTCCACTCTATGGTTTGGGCATTTTTACTTTATTAATCTACTCTTAAGATTAAACTTATTAACTATATCAACATTTTAACTATATTCCTTGAATATAGTGCTCTCAGTGTAAAGGTTACCAAACTGAAACTGACACTTCCATACTAAGTTTTGTTTTTGTCATTCACCATATGATAGCTCTAATATTCTTATATTATTGAGCACTGTCAATAGATAATAATTACTTCTATAGTGGTGTATATATAAATATATATATATATATATAATATATATATAATATATATAATTATGCTCCCTTGCAAAAGTTTGGTTGAGCACTCTATCTGAGATGGGAGCGTCGTTTGCGTAATGCGGAGCTCACTGCGCATGTGTAGTTTGAGCACTCTGACAGGATCCCACAATAACTTCTTAAGCTGTGTTTGCTCCGGCAACATGGCCTGAGAGTTATGTCTCAGAAACTCTTTGCTGCACTGATGAACCCATAAAGGGCAAAACAGTACTGTCTGTAGCTTGAGTATGTATATATATATATATATATATATATACATATACAAAAACACACACATACAGGAAGACAGCCACATGCCTGGGTGCATATATATGTAAGTGTNCACTGCGCATGTGTAGTTTGAGCACTCTGACAGGATCCCACAATAACTTCTTAAGCTGTGTTTGCTCCGGCAACATGGCCTGAGAGTTATGTCTCAGAAACTCTTTGCTGCACTGATGAACCCATAAAGGGCAAAACAGTACTGTCTGTAGCTTGAGTATGTATATATATATATATATATATATATACATATACAAAAACACACACATACAGGAAGACAGCCACATGGCTGGGTGCATATATATGTAAGTGTAATGCAAAAGGATACGGTATGCAGATGGATGGTCACTTCTATGTTGTAAAGAAAAAAAAGGTATAAAGTTGGTCAGGAAGGATGCATCTGTAAACTGATGTGGTAGAGGGCAAACCAAATTTCTTATTTCAAATATTGAGGAGCTTAAGATTATTTTGTTGTATAATTGATATACACAAAATATACGTTTTGACAGGTTGATAGGATAACTTGGAAGTCAATTTCAAGAAATCGTCTAACACATGCTAGCATGTAAAACGGACGTTAAACCGAATATGATGATGATGATGATGATGATCAATGGTTAAGGCTACCATACTTTACTTTTAAAGTCAACTATTTTTCATATTGCCCATTGAGATAATGGCACTGAAGAAAAGGCATGTTTGCCATATGTAAGTAGATAACTAATCAATGAAATCATCTGGTAGAACCAAATTCAAATGCATTTTGTGGATTATGAGTTCAGACAACCCACCCTTTTCACCACCATTTATTTATTGCCATTCCTTGTGTTGAGTGATGGGGATGTGTTTTTTATTTTAATCCCTTTTAAAAATATGACCATTTAATTGTGTACAAACTGATCATGAACCTGATCATGAACCTGGTGCAACAGTCAAGTATATTCCTTATTACTACCAAAGTGCACCATAGTGGATTTTCCCAATTGTGGATAAACAGCTAAAAGATGAACTCAGATGATCAATTTAATGTGATAATGTATTAGGAAATTATTAGTAATCTTATAGCAGAGTTGGTGTAGCTTATATATTTACTCTTCATCAACCAATTTGCGGTATGTTAGTTACCCTTTGGCATATCCACAAATTAGCTAAGCTCCAATCTGGTGATTTTATTCCCCACCTACCTCTACGTTTAAACAAAGTAACAATGTCTTCAGAACTGTAACTGTTCACCTTAGGTATACCCTTGCCTTCCAACTTAAGCTCTTACATTTTGAATAGCCATTTAGTAGGTATTATCTAATGCAATATGTAAGCTTAAACCATATTATTTTTTATTAAACAATTTACATTTGTACAGGTAGTGAAAAATTTGTAAAACCAAAGACTTCAAAACATCTCAGATTCTATTACCCCAACTGGATACAATTCATGGTGTTTTGTAGATTTTTTTCTAATTGTACAATAATTAATATGGATTATTTTGTTTGTTTTTTGACAACTCTTGTTTTTTCCTTTGATGATTTCTTTAATATGAACTTGCTAATCACTTCAGGTCAGGTCTTTATATGCAATAAAAGATCACCCAGGATGCTCTTTTTCCAGCCCTAATATTTTCCACCCAGAACATTCAGTTAATTACATATTACCCACAACCTCACAATCCGTCTTTACCTACAAAGATGTGATGCATACTTAAATATTTCATGATCCAACAATGAGATAATAATATGAAAATAAGTAAAGCACTCACTATTCAATGCATTTAAAGCAGCAAGTTTCCCTGTTTTTGTTTTTACTTGTTCTTTTTAAAAACTTGAGGGTTCAAAGGCTTATACTGGATTGAGTCTCAGTCACTCTTGTGCTGTCTATTTTTCATCTTTGTATAATTTTTAACTTGAGCCAGCCTTTAATTTGTACCTTTGATTTTTGTAGTATCATTGCTTTCCCTGTATATAGTAGTGCCTCTTTTTTGTATCTACCAGTGCCTCTGTTTCCAAAAATTAAAACAATTTTTTTACAAATGCTGCATATCTAGCCTTAATTACTGGATCCATGTCCACCAGATTGTACATACATTTTGTTCCTGGTATGGCATGTCTCAGATGGAGAATCTTCATGTTGACAATGCAAGCAACTTGATTGTAGTCACTTTTGCTTGCTTAACTGGATTTACAATGGGTTTTTGACAGTGATGTGGTCCATTTGGTTTCAAATTCAGTCTCAGTGGTACCCAATCTCCACAAACACCTGTATTAGCTTCTGGCTATGTGTTGATGACTTATACACCATTTCCCTCTCTCATTTTGTATTCCCAGATCATTTTTTAAACCATATATATTCAGAATGTTCCCAACCATAGCATTTAGTAGCCTCTGCTTTTCTTAGATAGGTTTTTAATGTATAACATGTCAATAAATCTTCTTAACCTTTACCAATTTTTTCAGGTAGCCAAGGTCTTCTAGAAAGCCACATGCATTGCTGGAGTTTTTTTATATCACATTTGTTATTATTTTGAGGGTTTTTGGGAGGAGGGGAGGAATATGATATTATTTTGTTTAATGTGAAATTATTATTTTGTTATCAACTTCCAAAAAAATTCAAAACTATTTCTTCCAATCAAGCAGTTTCTGGCAGAATGAGATTCTTATTTCCTACTTTGCAGCAAACCAAAACCTAAAACAAAATAAACATAATATTCACATGTGAATTGACAAACTCAGGCTACTAAGACCCAACTATTGCTATCTTACATATTTTGGGAAGTGTGGATAATGTTTGAAGATTTATTATTGTGTTTTAAAAAATTAATTCCATGAACTTAGAACTGCCTCCATGTATTGGATATGGTGATATCTAGCAAATGGTCACAATACAAGTGATATAAAACCAGACCTGAAGTCAGGAGAAATTGACACTCTTGTGTCTAAGCTTGGTTTTGCAAAGCAACTTATATGCATTAAAACTGGAAAAGTGGGGAAAATATTTGTAAATCATTAAAATGAGTGAACAAAGAGGTAGGAGGATTAAAAAGACCATTACGTAAAACATTTCATTACTAAAATATACACACTCAAATTACACAGAGCATTCTCTTTTAAGTTTCAATGTATTCAAACTAAGAATTATTGAATATGCAGTGCATTTCTGCATTACACGACTATTCACATATTGACACCAATTTAAATAATACTGTGAATTTGATAAACTTGCCACTGATTCAATCAGTGGTAACTTTTAGAATCATGTAACAGCTGAAATCAACTTTGCCTATTTCCTTCAAATAAAAAATATTAAAGCAAAGAAGAATTTAAATGTTTTGTCTCTTGGTTAAATTTTCTCCCAATAACAGAAAAATTAAATCTGTGTGTCAAAGCTGACAAAAGAATAAATGCATTCGCTTTTATCTGAATTTAAAAAACACAGCCCATGTTGGTGCTACTGAATTTAAAGAGATAAATTGGCTCCCCACAAAGCACAGAGTAAATCAAAATATTAGTGTAAAGATGTTGATATTTTTTAAAGGAACTGCTCTGGTTTATTATGATAAAATATTCCACACAGTCAACCAGAGTTGTGTTATACGAAGGTCAAAGTTTAAATTACATATCCCATCTCATAAAAGCATTTTTTTTCAATTAAAAAATCACCTCTTAAGGGACCATTATGGAAATAAGGTCAGTTTGACCTTTTAATGTTATCCCTGCCACTTCAATTAGGGGTGATCTGTCATTATTTTTATTTTAACTCAAATTGTAATATTTTTATGCAACATTCTTTTTAGTATTAATTTATACAAAAGTTTGTAAATTAACTTTAAATTGTAATTTATTGACTTTCTAGGCCTTTCTTTTTTTTAAACATTTGTAAACATTTTTCATTTTTGTTTGTGGCAAATAAAAACTTACTTACTTACTTAGAATAAAATACATCATTAGAAACAAAAAAAACCTTGGGTTAAAAAACCTCAAAAACTGGAAGGAGTAAGAAAAAAACAACATAATTTAAATCAAGGCAACACAATGCCCTACCATGAAAAGAATTGGAAATGCATATTTAAAGAAGAACATCAGTATTCAACCCACATAGAATGCATAAATACCCACAGCAAATGGTAAACAAGTTTTTTGTTAACTGCACAACTAACAATCAGTTGTAAAATAACATTCTGAACCATTTTAAACCATATTACATTATGAAAAAGTTTATATCAAATTGGTGTTTACCTATGACAGTTTTTAAATAAGTGCAAACTTTCAACTTACAGAAGTAAGGGCTGTTAATAGCTGCAGCAATTTCGGCATGCATCTCTTATTTGGCTACATTATTTTTCATGACTGATGTCAAAGTTTTCATAAACTTCTTTACCTCATATAAATTCACATCAAATTTCTTTTGCAACCCTCCTGTAAGTAGTTGATGTCAATTGTGAATATGCACTTAAATACACAATGTACAGTTTTTTAAAAACTCTTCTATTTACATATTGGGCCATTTAGTTACTAAAGACAAATTGTGAATAGTGTACATAATTGAATTTCTTATATTTTTCTACCAAGGTCATTAAGGTAACAGTAATTCTGGCTGAATTGTCCAAAAGCTGTGATAAAGTCTTAAAACACATTAAAAGCATCACTGACTGGTTGATACTCTGACCAATCAAAGCTTACTAATTTCCTCATCTGTGACACTTACTGGATATATTTGATATTGAAATATAGGTACTTGGATGGTTACAGAATTATTGCTCAATATGAAATTGCCAAAATTGTCACAAAAATCTTATTTGACATGACAATGCTATTACAGAAAAAAAGTAAATGTGTAAAAACTACAACAGCATTTGATAAAGGATAGACCAATGATTTCCTTTTGGAACTATCATGGGGTGAACTATTTTGCTCTGGTGGTATTTATCTAAAATATTCCTTAGAGTGTTAAATCTATTTAAGTTCTGTTCTGGACACAGCAAATTTCATTAACAATCATTAAGATAAAATTAACAACGAAGATCATGATGGGTGGACTAGTTGATTCAAGAAATAGTTTTATCATTCAAGACAGTGGTATTGTTTTGCTCAGAAGAAAAAATATCTTCTGAGTTGGATCTACTGGTACTTTTTATTGATATAAATGAGTCACTTTTAACTTTTGACAGATCTGGTGGTTCATCTGGTATTTCCTGTCAACAAGAAAGAAAGAAAACTGAAAAAATATATAAAATATCAGGAGGCAAATGTAAGAAAAAATTGTCATCATGAAGATATTTTCACCATCATCAGTATGGATATGTCTTGGGCATTCCAAACCTCATGGCTTTAAGTAGTCCTTCATCTTCTGCATTTGAAATAGTGGCATTTCATACAATTCTATCATATTTCCTTGTGATTCAAATGGGTCAGAAACAAAAAAGGGCATAATTTCAAGAGCAGTAACCTTTTGAAGAAAAAACCCATTCCAATGAAATAACTGTTTGTTATGTTTTACATTACCTATAACACAAGCATTTCTAAGGACCTACTTGACATAAAGGAACTGTGTTCTGTTCTTTTTTTTTTTACACTTTGCACTACCTATACATTACTTTTTATTTGAACTACTTACTCCTAGTGCAAAATATTTACTTTTAAATAGCCTTCTTGTGGTAACAACTGTCTCAACTGGTCTTCATCAGTATACGTCACTATTAAGGAAATTTTCAAAATTTTGATTGAATTTTGATGGTTAGGTAACAGGTAATCACAAGCTTCTTTCTGTACTATAAAAGTGTAACAACAAAAAAGTATAGGGAGAATAAGTCTCAACACTTACCAAATCGGGCTGAAAATAATAATGGACAACTGATGCTCCTGCTAGCATAGAAGCTAAACTGGCACCCAAAAGCCTAAAATACCTTCCCCATGACATTCTTCTTCTCATTTTGTTAAATGTCTGAGTCACTTTTATCTTCACTCTTCTGTTCTACTTCAGAATTAAATTTTCTTCTTTCTGCCTCTTTACGAACAACAGTGTCATCTGTGACAAGATAAAAAAAGAAGTACTTACTTGAAGTAAAATAACAGAAAATATCAAATTTTAACAATTTAACCACATTTTAAACTGGTAGTATCATATTCAGTGTTGTCATTTCTAAGGAAATTTCCTTAAACTAAGGAATTTTTCACCTTACTAGTGATTCCTTGATGGAAATTTAGAATCTAAGGAAATTTTAAGGAATTCTGCAGATTTTTGAGAAATTGATTTTATCCTGGGTATTGACGTTAAACTGCATCCGGTTGTGGAGTTTTGACATGGGCGAATGAGGTTACCCTTTGCCACAACTACCTCCAGGTCACCCTTGAGCAAGGTGTAGTACCTGTCAGCTCTCCCCCAAACATTGAAATACCAGGTTGGCATCTGGTGGGGCTTAGGGTTTTTTTTTGCCTCATGGGTAGGAGGCGACTCTTTAGCCTTAGTTGGCAACACTTCTAGTGATGGTACTCTCAGCCTTTTGAACCTTGTCGTGGTAGAGTAGCTTGTGTGCCTTGTTTGATCCTGAGTGCTATGCTGGCTGAAGCTTTTGCTCCTGGTAGGGCCACCTATGCCAGACAGGATGAAGAGTAGAGGCCAGACAAATGCAGAAGGAAAAATCCAAAAAGCATCTGCACGGTATCTGTCGGCTCTTTGGTCGGAGCAGCCCTTGCATCTGTGGATAGTCTGTGGCAAAGCTGTCATCTGTTTATCTCTATCAGGATACCTTTAGAAAGTACCTGAATAAACTTAATCTTAAAACAAACATTCCTTATGATAAATACAAACTCAAATCGACCCCTAGTCTGGGTGAATCAGGGGTGCATCAGTAATCTGCCCGAAGGTTGCTCTGCAACGAACATTGGAACTTCAGATGTTAGAACACTAAATGTTGATGGAGATGTTGCTGGAAAACTACAAAACATTTTTATGGAGGTGACATGTCTAAAAGTTGATATTCTTGGTCCAGCAGAAACCCATCTCGGAATAGAAACCCCAGAATCCTTCGAAACCGAATCCTTTATTGTAATCCACTTTACTAGAAAGGATAATATCCACCGACAAGGGATAGCATTTGTAATATCGAAGTCAATCTCTCAAAACGTGATAAACTACCAACTTGCCTCTGAGAGAATTATTAGTATTGATATCGAAACTGCTGATGGTATTCTTACACTATTTCAAATCTATGCTCCTGACTCCTCTTACTCTGATTCAGATAGTGACTCTTTCTACCATAAATTACAATGGGAAATAAATTCTTTGCCTGTAAACAGACAATACATGATACTTGGTGATTTTAATGCAAAGGTTCTAGTAGATGTTTATGTAAACTGGCCTACAGTAGCTGGTAACTTCGCTGTCGGACAAAGAAATGCAAGAGGTGAAAAAATGTTACAGTTTTGTGCCATTAATAACTTGTCTATAACAAACACCTTCTACAAGCAAAAATCCAATTCAATACTGTACCCATGGATCTCCCCAGACGGTGGTACAAGAAATCAAATTGACTACATTGTAACAAAAACAAAAAAACCTTAAAATAGTCAAGAACTGCAGAGTATACAACTCTGCAGATATTGGCTCAGATCACTCTCTATNCTTGCTAGGAAATGTAATTATCCAACAGAAAAAGTCAACATCTCGGAAAGCAGTGGTAAGGAGGTATAACATCGAACAACTAAATCAACCTAATATTGTAGGCACTTTTCAGCAAAGAATCGGTGGTAGATTTGAACCACTTCTGATGTTAGATTCAGATATCGATGACCTATATGATAAATTTAGAGATACTCTAAATGAAGTGACAGAGGAAACATGTGGTTATCGGAAAAAAAGGTTTAATTGCCTTTGTCAGTCGGAAATTGATTTATGTCACAGACGAAGGGAAGCTAGAAAAGAAATGTTGAAAAATCCCTCTGATCGTGCAAAGAGACAGGTTTACTCTGGTTTAAACAAAGAAGTGAAGAAAGCTATAAAACTAGTAAAAGCAAAAAACTTTGCTGATAAAGTAAGACTACTGGAACAACAATACAATAAAAATGACAGTCACAATTTATTTAAAACTGTGAAGGAGCTCGAAGAAAAACCGAGAAAACATTTATCAGTTGTCAAGGATGAAGCCGGGAAAAAACACTTTCAAATAGAAGAAGTATTAAAGCTATGGGAGGAGCATTTCCAAAATCATCTAAACACATCCTTCCCACATGATGAAAATGCCATCTTAACCATTGAACCCATAAACCCTAATCTAGATGACGAAGTGCTTCAAGTTGAAATTGAAGAAATAAAATCAGCACTAAAGAAGATGAAAAATCGTAAAGCCCCAGGAGCAGACAAAATCACTATTGAAGTGATCAAAGCTGGTGGAGATAAAATGATCAAAATGCTCCAAAAAATTGGAGCATTTTGATACTGACATCTGAAAAAACTCCAACTGATTTTTCCAAAATGGTAGTTAATCCCATCTTTAAAAAAGGAGATAAGCTTATTATGTCAAATTACCATGCCATTGCTCTACTGTCGATTCCAGGGAAGATATTTTTGAAAATACTTTTAGAGAGGATGAAAGCAAAGGTTGATAGAAAACTGAAAGAAAGCCAATATGGTTTTAGATCAGGTCATGGAACAGTTGATGCTATATTTGTGGTAAGGCAACTGATTGAAAAAGCGAGAGAGAAAAATATCCCTCTACACTTCAATTTTATTGATTTCAAATCAGCATTTGATACAGTGTGGAGGAATGCACTATGGAAAATGCTATTGAAGATCAGAGTACAACCAAAATACGTGAACATTATCAAGTATATGTATGATAACACCAAGTGTGCTGTATCGATAGAAAACACACATACTGGCTGGTTGCAGTCAAAGTTGGTGTAAGACAAGGTTGTATCTTATCACCTACTCTATTCAACATATTTCTCGAATTTGTCATGGACGAAATCTCAATGCTTCAAGAATTTCATCTTATGCAAGACCTATCAATAGACGTGAGATATGAGGATGACACTACGCTTATTTCAACATTGTTAGAGAAATTAGGTTTTTCCACCCAGGAGTTAGAGGAAGCCTGTAGAAAGTGGGGACTCAAAATCAATACCAGCAAATGTAATGTAATATCTCCTGATCCGACTTGTAACATTGAAATCAATGGTGAACCGATCGAAAAAGTGGGTAGTTTTGTCTTTCTTGGATCAGTTGTGCCTGAGACCTCTGACGATGTTAAAAGGAGAATTGCTCTAGCTAGCAGTGCTTTTGGAAGATTGAAGTCAAACATCTGGTCAAGAAGAGAAATCTCGAACTCAATCAAATTGAGATTCTTCAAGGCATTGATCATCCCCATTGCCATATACACCTCTGAATGTTGGATGCTAAAAGCTGAAGATTTAAGAAGTCTACTTGTTTTTGAAAATGACTGTTTAAGAACAATGGTTGGAAAATCCCGCTGTGATAGAGTTAGGCTGGTTGATATTAGAAGAGTATTGGGAGCAAAAGATACCATTTTGGACATGATCAAGAAACGTAGAATGATTTCAGCCACGTGAGAAAATCATATAAAGAAGAATTCCCAGGCAAAAGAAAATGGGGAAGACCACACAAGAAATGGTCAGACCAAATTTGATGTGATCTTGGCATCCCTCTACTGACAATTGAACGTAAAGCCAAAGACCGAGCAAAATGGAGTGAAGTTGTATCAAGGGAATGTGTGAGGACCTGATAACTAGGGTTATGCAACTCAGTCAAGTCAAGATTTTATCATCATTAACAGCACCTTTTAATTCATACAAGAACATAATTTGATAATTTAATTATACAGAGGAGAGAAAATAAGCAATTGGGCATGTTTGTTGACAGCTAATGTCTCCAAACTAAAACAACTCCTTCGATTGCTATCTGCAAAGCCACTTTAAGTTGCATTTCTCTTGACTGTGTTAATGAGATGATTAAAGTCCTTATCCAATGAAACATGAGCATGTAGTTCATGGGCTTTCATTTCTTCCTGGGTTTATGTTAACCCTGCTAGATCCTCTGTCTTGCGTTTATTCCTTTCTGAGATCTTGATAAGCTTCAAAAAGCTGAAGAGATACTCAACAGAAGTATCAGAGAAAGGCACAGAAAGGTCAACAGAAACAACTTTCTTTAGATTACCATACTCTGGTGCACCTGTTATTGTCTTAGTCTTGGTTAAATCTCTTCCTCCAAAAAGTCAATGCTGTCTCATCATGACTTCCTGTTGAGCCTTCATCTAATGTTTGTTGTCTCTATTCAAGATGTACTGATTGTATATCTACAATATCCTTTAAATATGTCATGATACGAAGTTTCTCTGCCAAAGAAGGGCAGATGCACTAGACAGCAACGACTTGCAGTAAAATCTTATATGCTTTTAAGATTGGGTCATTGATACTAAAATGAGCTCTAATTTCACCAGCTCAAACACAAAATAAAGACATGCTTTTTTCACTCTAAGTAGACACTACAGGATCATCACATTCAAGAAGTGTATTTGTTGCTTTAAAATTGAAGTAGATATTGTCTGGAGGCACATAAAATTGAATGGATTCCAAATCTAAAGCTAAGGGGTCATTTGCTTTTAAAATATTCAGCTATCACAGAATCATTAATTGTAATAGCTCTCTTCTAAGATGGTGCAGTATTTATTCAGCAGTTTGTAACACTGTATTAAAAGAATTTAAGTGATACACCTGGTAGCTCTAGAACTCCAGCTGTGCCTTTTCCCACTTATTTTGTAGCCCCTGAAAGCATGGCCTCTTTTGTGAATGATAGGTTGTTACTGTTGGACACAGAATCAGTGAAATAAAGCTACAAGGCTGGCCATTGTTCTAGATTCACACAACTGTCCTAAGAAAGCCATCTTGTCTGACCATAACTGAGCATCCTGCGTGGCTGTGTTGGAGTATATTCTTTTTGCCAAAGAGCTGATGTGCTAAAATGTGTAAATCATTAAGAGAAGTGGACATCTTCAAGCAAGAACATGATGCACAGAGATGACTTATATGGCAGTTACATGTGATTGCCTCAATATAAGGCAAATCTTGCATAAGGAGGATCACTACATGACTTATTACCAAACATGATGTTACAAGTGTCAGGCAAAAAACTAATAATATTTTAGGGGCATCTTTTTCTCCTCAATTTTCTCCTCAAAAGAATCCTTGACTTCATGGAATATCCCCTCTGCTGTGGTGGTCTCAACAGAGATGAGATAAAGAAACCACTGATGAGAGAAAAGGTATCTTCCTTGCAATACATACAAAAATTTTTAACTTTTTTTTAAGGAAACAGTAGTTTTGTCCAGCATTATGCTGAATTTAGAAGCACACAACATTTTGACTAGATTCTTCACAAAATAGATACCAGTGCCTTGACAAATAACATTTGCAGATTTGCTAGCAGTCATACATACTTCCACAAGAGTCATCATTGCTTTTGTATCCATTGGCCCTTTAGCTTGAAGAAGACTCAAGAGAGGGCTTCTGAGGATAATAGATGGATTATGGCTCTGCAACAAAGGCTACCATTTGTGCTACTGTTGTCTCCTTTTATGTACTCCTGTCTAGCTGGGTCAGGCTTGCAGACAGCAACTTGATTCTTAGCAGCAAAACAAACTTTCTTATGAGGTCTCACTGTGACATTGCAAGGCTGCTCTATTGCTAGAGACAGGATGGGTCAGTCTTTCCTATCTTTGGAGTAACAACCCATTATTTGAAAGCTGGATCTGACTTCCATTCAGAGTGGAACTTCTGATCATATCATTTCTTTTTGGTTGGGGAAGCTGAATTAATACTTGCCATTATCATATTGGTGGGTGCAAAATAAGAATCCTACAAAGTTTGAAATAGAACTTGGAGGGTTTGAAAGTTTTATCTTATCCTGTAACATATCTAAATTTATTGCTATATCAAAAGAGGGGGAAGGGGGAGTTTAATGTCATTATAGCATACCTGGCATATTGCATTTATATACTTGAGTGAACCTATGTAAAAGGGTGGATCTTTTTCCCTATGTAATACATGCAAAAAATGTTGTTCATTGTATACTGGGATATTGCAAATGCCATACTCCTTTTCATCACCATTCTCAATCTCATAATAGTTCTTCTATCAGTTATTGCATACCTCATTCTGATGCCTTAGCTTACAAGTATTTCATAATTGGCTCCTCTTTTCTGCTGATTCATATTTGGCTAATTACCTTTCACACTGTTTCTCTTGTGTTTACCAACTGGTGAACCAACCACCTACTACCCAGTCAAAATTGTACTCTTAAGTTGTTAACAATTATGCAACCTAAGTGCATTGTGTGACACTCCCATTCAGCTGTTTTATCATAATTCTGTGTCATTTTTTATTGGAATAACTTCATTTCATACCTTAATATGCAACAAAGAGATTAACTAATAATACATTTTAACAACAGTATAAACTGCATTATACACACCTTTAATTTCTCTTGTGCATAGTACTAAAACAATTATCATTAGATTAACTAATCCCCATGAGGTAATTCAGACCAGACAATCAAGAATAGTTAATACACTCACATAACACTGTTGCACTGCAGTCAGTTTTGTATTCAAAAAATGTCTAGGAAGGGTACTGTATTCTCCAAAGAAGAAAAATATAAAAATCATAAAACAGCATAGAAGCTGCAAGAAACAGAGTACAAAAGGCAATTAAAAGAACCTGAACCCCCTCCCCCCCACAATATTTAATATAATTAGAAGGAGCAAGTGGAAAATCATTGATGCCTAACAAGCTGCATAACAGGCCAGTGCCCCCAAAGACAGTAGTTTTCACCCTACACATGTGTCAATAATGCATTGCTTAAGTGGTTCAAAGAGGTTTGTATCTCAAATATTGAAATAAGTAGCCAGAGTCTGCTTGAGAAGGCAAACAAATTTGGTAGTACATTTAGACAGAAGAACATGCAAGAATATCCTACTTGTAATGTGTGACCATGGGATACATTGTTGGAAAAATCATCATGGTATCCATGAAGTTAGCAGGTCAAAGAAGGAATTGTTCTTAAGGTCAATCCTTTAACAAGGAGTAAGTTCACTCTAAAGTGTTGATGTTTTCAGGTAGTGGCATATACTATCTATGTGCTTTTTCATGAGCTGATTGACATTTATTCTATGGTTGGTTTTTACATCCAATGGAAGAGTGAATTAAACCACTTCATCTTTCTTAGGTCTTTTTGTGCTTTTATTTTGTCTGTAAGCACTAGGAGAAGTAGTTTCCTTGATGTCCATTATGGTTCTCCCTACCTGGTGGGGCGAATAAGCATGGGTGTTGCACATAAAGTACCATGCTCTGGTACACCACTTTAATTGGCAGACTAACCATGTGAGAGGGTGGTGTTTACACTGTATCACTGGACAGAAGAGGTAGGATATACAACATGCCCATGGTCATTGGCCTGTGGGCAAGAGTTTGGAGAGGAGACAGGCACTGCAAAGCTATCTTTAGCCCCTTAACAGAGATAAGAAAGAAGCAAAGCACCAATATGGTGTACTTCCTGCAGCCTGGACAAACAATGAATGTGCACCTCAGTAGCCTACTGGAGTGGCAAATATCATCAAGTTGCTGACAAGTGGAGCAACCATTGGAATATGAAATGTTGCACCTTTCATGGCTCAGGAAATTTCTACAAGCTGGCCCATGACCTAGACTATTACAACTGGGCATCATAGGCTCTGTAAGGTCAGAAAGGCTGGCTTTGGTGAAACCTGCACAGATACGGGACACAAGATTATGGAAGGAAATTTCTAGATCTAGGATTTGGCAAAACACATGGTTACTTAATAGAAAAGCAGCACTAGTTTAGTTCTTAATTAGAACTTTCTTTAAAATGTTCAGTAGAACAAGGAGTCATAAAAGAATAAATACGAGGATTGTAGGTCTTCTGTGTACATGGTTACTTGAACATCTTACAGCTGGTCAACAATTTTGGCACCCCATATACAATGAAATTCACTGTATGTAAATATTTCTTATGTCCATTCAGTCCAGGATATAGTATTTGTTGGACGCATGGGCTTCAGCTCCAACAAAATAATTCCAGATCGAATCACTGTTGCAAGGCTTTAAAATGGTAGCTTGTCGAACTCCTACACTTACAGTGTGACAAGCATATTTCCTAGCGACCATCCAATATATACCAAGCTAAAAGTTAATTAGGTAAATATATTAGGAGTAACTGGAATATGGGCAAGGAATTTCTTTGAATACTGTCGTCAAACAGCTTACATCAAATGTGTAATGTAGGCCCATTTAAGAACAGAATTATGTAAATTCAGAATTAGTTTTGAGGGGGAAAAAGCTTTGAATAAAAAATATTTTTTTCCGATTTATTGTAAACATTAGTCTAAATAATGGTGTAACAGCCATGTTTTATAGGAAGCAAACGCTTATAAATCAAATTAATTTCTGATTTAAAATAAGTAAAATAAAGATTAAAGCCTTTTGTTAAGTGTATGTTAAAATAGTTTCTGGTGGCATACTCACAAAATGTTTCCTTTCCAACTCGCACCTTGATCATGAAAAGCTCAATACTTGCACCAAGGATAAAAAACGCTGGCATGTACTTATACACCCCTAGTTTCTTCCAAACCATTCTGTGTCGGGCTAAACTTGAGCTGAGCACTCCTCAAAGGAAGTCAATTGTAGCAAAATATAAGTCTGGGTACTAGTCCGTCTTAAATAACATACGTTTTAACAACTTATGACCTGTCTGGCTGTCCCTCCTGTTTCCCTGGCTAAGATGGATATTAACCTTCTTAGAAATATATATAAATTGATTTTTCAAAGCGTTTTAACTCCTAAAAATTCATTAGAAATATATCCCGTTATCTTACTTTGTTGTCAGGTTTCAACAGGTGTTTTTTATTGAAAAATAAAGTGTCGAATTTTGGGTCACAAAGAACAGCCATATCTCGTCATAAAGTATGGTTTTAAAGTGACAAAACTGCACACACATTCATGCAACAAATCATCACACAGAAAATCAGTATTTGATTTACCAAAAGTTTCACTTGCAAGTTTTTAAAAGGTGGAAGTGAAATTAGCATTCTGTTTAGAATAATTAGTTGAAAGGTGTGATCGCCATTACTGAAATGCTAATTAGAAGAGCCATTATTTTTCTTTACCCTATTTTCTCGACATTGCTATTTAATTTGCACCAACATGTCGTGTTTTCTGCGAAGTGTAAGGAGCGCGATGGGAAGGGTCTAAGCTGCACAAATGATGAAAATGTGATACACGAGAAGGAAAAATACAAGATGAAAGGTAATTCTTAAATTAAATGATGTTATCCTATCCGATATATTTTTATATTTTTTATTTATTTGGCTGTTAAGCAAATTGTACTTCGGTATAAGTATTAGACATGTTCAGTTTTGGTGATGTTCTTTATTTCTTGCCAATGATGTCATTGACTTTCTTCATATCAAATATTGTTAAATCCAAATGAAGTTTACCGATTTAAGACTTACATACCAAAGACCTGTTACAAGTAAAGGAGTAAACTGCTTAATAATTAGCTGATTTTTAAAGTCCTTTTTGACTTTTAACTCATAAGTAATGTTCTCCGTACAAGGACAACGTTTCATTTGACAGTGGTAACGACAGGGCAACTTGTTTACTATTATAATAGGCCAAGCTATGTTTATTATTCTAAAGCTCCTAAGACGTCCCTCCCTCTCCGCCTATTGCCATTTCATTTTGAGCGAGTTATATTGTTTGGAATATTTTCAATTGCAGAGAATAAACACTGCTTTATTTTTTGAACAGCCTCTACAAAAACAGACATTCGAAATTCAGAATGTTACTGCATCATATACAATGCTTTTGTATTATACAATTTGGATGAAAGTAGGCAGATATCCTCCTGTTGATTCTGACCACCTGCTTATTTCATTTTAGTAAAATTTCCACCCATCCTTACTGTTTATGTAGACTCCCATCCATTAGGGACCTTAGCATAACTTTGTAAAATGTATTTTATAAACTTGTGACATGGATAATACTGGAAGTGGAAAATTGGTGAAAAGAAATAGATGGGGAAAGCATCAGGGATTAACAAATGGATTATAAAGGGTCAAAAGCAATAAAAATAAGAAGATTAATAAAGGGAAAGTCATTTGATTTGATTCAATCAGATGAAAAGATTTATTTTCAGCAGTGAAAATCAGAATCTTTGCATACTTTAACTGAATTTTTTCATGTTGGTTGTTGGAAAAGGCCTTGTAGTGTCCCTCAGATCTTTTTTTACTCTGTTGAACACATGAATTGTTGCCATGGAATTCTTCTGATTGTTCAACTGTTTTTTTCAATTTGGTGCTCAGTCTTCCTCGTTACTTCAATCCTGAAGCCTCCTATAGCATTCTTCTTGTTGCTATTTCTTTTGTGATTCTTCAAAAATGTTCCACCCATCTTTATTGCCTGTCTTCTATTTGTCACTGAAACATATGCATTAAAATAGGAGTTAAAGAAAGCTGATAAAGATAAAGTTGGAAGACTTAAATGCCAGGAACCCACCCAGAAGTAGAAAGTGACCAGATAGAGCTATAAGGTAGAGAGAAAATCAATAGAGAAAAACAGACCAATGTACATGTAACCAGCTGTTTTAAGTGTTCCTGTTGGAAATAGTTAAGAAAGAAACAGAATAATAAAGGAAAAAAAATTTTTTTTCAAATTGGACTACATCTAATATGGTCTACTCACGTTATCTTGAACTTGCAAAGAGAGGAAATTTGTTAAAGGCATGCTTCAGACTACCCACATCCCTTCACACACATTCACTCTCAAAAATTAAACAAATAATAGAAATCAGTCTACAGGTGTTAACAATACAGGGTATTAATCTCTATGTAATAATAATTGTAATATTAATTGTAGCTATATTTTCTAGGTATTCTATTTTAATGATATGTTATTTAGAGTAGCCATGACTTTGTGGTTAGTGCAGTCACATTGTAATCAATAGGTTACTGAGGCTTGTTATGTCCTGTGGAGATAAAGCCAAAAGTTTGCACAACTTGAAACAGAAAAAGGCCAAATAATAAAAAATGCATACTTGCTGCCTAAAACATTGAGTAAGTGTAATAATCAACAAAATTTCCTACAAATAGTTATGGCATAGAGAAATCAGACATATATATATATATATACCAGTTAAATTTTCTTTGTTACACTGTAAAGCAGCCTTCATGGGAATCCATACAAATTTTGTCATCTTGGTTCTAAACAATTTCCTGAAGATTAAGAAGGTCTAGAAGGGGTATCTTGGGAAAGGAATTGAATTTGAAGAAAAAAGCTTTTATCAATAAGACAATTACAGTTTTAGAACCACTTTATTAATGTATTATGACATACCAAGGTGAATAATACTTTGGACCCCAAAATGTAAAATGATGTAAAAAATTTTTGCACAAAACAAAACTATTCTATTGTCTCATAACAAGTAAAATTTAAGCTTTAGCATAAATCTGATCCACATTCAGTTAACACGTAACAGAAATTCCATTGTGAAGATTGCTTTTAACATCATTTTCCCAAGATCCTGGGCTCAGACAGTGTATATCAAGGGGACCTTTTTTGTGGTAGTGAGAAATTTCTTGGCTTCACATTCTTTGTGATACCAAACAATGGTCTTTTCTAATTGTAAATTTTTAAAGCTTTTGTTCATTTGGGGAATCAAATGCAAAAACTGTTGGTTACAGTGCAACTAGTAATGACTAAGTAACTACCCCATATGAATACCAATATGTTGAAACTTCAATATCATTTCATTATCATTTATTTACAAAGCATCTCTGAAAATTGGACCACATTCAAAACTTAACATTTGCAATACAGAAATTTTTAAGCAAAAGCACACAAAAATGCAGAAAATCACAATCACATTCCCTTTGTATACATTTATAACTCACTTTTATTACATGTACACTGTGTGTGAACCTATAGCCAAATGATTGTATAATTTTTGGATTTGTGTAAGTAAATACTCAACGGTACATGAAGACAAATAGATTGTCTATAGAAGACATTGCAAACCCTTCAAATGGAAACTCTTACATTTTCTACTTTGATTTAATTTGATAGTCTTTGATGAAGAGGAACATGTTTGTTGAATTTTGCCTTGTAATTTTGGTTTTCAATAATGTATCTACAAACTTTGAAATTTCCAATGGTATAGTAACACTGAAGACCATGCTTGGTCTCATTCAAGCATGAATTACCAGTTTGAGGACTGGCGGGTTATAGTCTTTCTCTCATGGGCAGGTGAAGCGCTCTTCAGCCTTGGATGGCAATCACCTAGAGATGGTGTCTCAATAAAAACACTGGTCCCCATTACCTTAATGGGTTGGTGTCAGGAAGGGCATCCAGCATATAAAGACACTGCCTCATCATACCATGAAATGACGTCCAAATATATCCTGCATGACTGCATAAACAAGACTGGAACTAATCTAAGTGAACCTGTCATGCATGGTAGGACTTTTGTTCGATGTAGGCAAAATCAGACTGTTATCAAGCTACTACATCAACTGAAACAGAAAGAAGTGATGACAAGCTTCAGACTCTGTAGTCTGAATGTGGGAAGTTTGAGAGGTAGATCTGGTGAAGTAGCAGAGTTTCTTGAGCGAAGACACATTGATTTGTGCTGCAT
>RDPX01000046.1:354445-374237 GCA_003991215.1 Morbakka virulenta | reverse complement strand
GTAGTAGTAGTAGATGTACTAGTAGTAGTAGCAGTAGTAGTAGTAGATGTAGTAATAGTAGTAGATGTAGTAGTAGTAGTAATAGATGTAGATGTAGTAGATGTAGTAGATGTAGTAGATGTAGTAGATGTAGTAGTAGATGTAGTAGTAGTAGCAGATGTAGTAGTAGTAGGTGTTGTAGTAGTAGTAGTGGTAGTAGTAGCAGTAGTAGTAGTAGTAGTAGTAGTAGTAGTAGTAGTAGTAGTAAGTAGTGGTAAAGTTTATTATGCTGGCCTTTGTTTGAAATTGGATTTCCATGGAATTTCCGTATTCTGTGCTGATTTTGAAAAATATGTGTAGACTCCATTCATTTTTTCAGTCAATTCATTAAGAAACATATTTTATTAAACATATTAGATACAAGAACAGCACTCATGCTCAAGTGACATCCAGCACCCATCATACAACAAACATCAAATAAGATCATTTGAGTAACTTTTGAGCAATAGCCTAAGTCACCAGTGCAAGAAAACCACTAATCATCCAGTTTTGTGGCAAGTAGACAGAGGATTATACATGTGCACTCCACAAGGTCAAGGCCCGTATGTGATTGTAATGACATTAAGGGAGTTAAAAATGATATTTCTCTTTCTAAATCCCTCTGTTGAGAAACCAATGAATGTTGGGGTTGTCTGCCAAATCACTTATTAACACTGTTCAGAGTGTTATGTCTGCCAGACTGGTCAGCATATGCAAACCTGCTTCAAGGAGTACCCCCAGAGGGCAGACTATATAGAATCCTTCCTCACCCAATGTAACAGGACCTTCACTGAAGAACATGTTGAAATTCTCCAGTCATCGTCCTGTGGACAAGGCTTTCTACTAACTATTGAAGCCTTATTTATTAACACCAAGGATGAGTACAGAAGTAGAAAACTATCATTAAGTTGTAATCATCCCTGTGGTATAATTCTAGTTTATAGTTGGTTTATTAGTCTTAGTACATCATCTCATTGTGATAACAAAATTTAGACTAGTTTTTTATTGTTTTCTGATGTAATCCTCCAATGATTTGTGTATAATATATTGCAGCCAGTTGTTGGCTCCATTCATTCACATAGATCATGATTTGAATTTCAGGTGCAAAGGCAATGAACATTTTATTTTGAAAATCATCAAGAAGCTACCAGATATGGAGTTAGTGATAAATACCCATGATTGGCCAAAGGTAATGATGTCATATATATATATATATATATATATATATATATATACTTTATAAAAGAATTGACTCATATTTACTGTAGATAAAGGTGGTCCACATTACATCTTTTTCTGATACTAATAGTTAATACTGCCTTTGCATAATGCTAACCATGCTAAATGCCACAAGTTACCCAGGCTTTGTTATCAGTCTCTGGGCTTCACAGTATCATCATTTGCAACTGACTTTTAAAAGAGATTTCTTGGTAGGTTAGAATATTTCTTAAATGTTACAAGGTCAGTGAAATCAGTCAAATTTTGAAATAAGCTTAGATGTTAGAAAGTTGCCTATTTTCTGTAGCTATCTAGAGTTAGAAAATGTTATCAAGAACATCAGTGATATACAGTACAGTGCAAGTAGGCCTTTACTGTGTACTTTAACTGCTCTGTCTCTACATATGTCTTATATATATATATATATATATATATATATATATATATATATANACTGCCTTTGCATAATGCTAACCATGCTAAATGCCACAAGTTACCCAGGCTTTGTTATCAGTCTCTGGGCTTCACAGTATCATCATTTGCAACTGACTTTTAAAAGAGATTTCTTGGTAGGTTAGAATATTTCTTAAATGTTACAAGGTCAGTGAAATCAGTCAAATTTTGAAATAAGCTTAGATGTTAGAAAGTTGCCTATTTTCTGTAGCTATCTAGAGTTAGAAAATGTTATCAAGAACATCAGTGATATACAGTACAGTGCAAGTAGGCCTTTACTGTGTACTTTAACTGCTCTGTCTCTACATATGTCTTATATATATATATATATACATTTTCAGGTATTCCTCAGTGCATACAGGAATGCCTTATTCAATGTTTTAAGAAAGCCTTTATGCAACAGGTAAAAGTTATATTACTCAGTATCACTAGCATCCTTGTCATTTTGTTTTGTTTCAGGTGCCAAAATTTTTTGAACCTTCACCAGTGTTTTCATTTAGCAAGGTAAGGATGAAGATAGCTAAATTTTAAAATTAATTCAGCAGTATTATAGAGTCATTGAATTGTTTGTAAATTTAGGATTATCCTTTGTAAGTACTGTATTACTTTTTTCAAATGTAGACAGTATAAATGTAGAAGTTTTTCTGTACTGTTTTGTCATCAGCACTTGCACACCACTCTTCTTTACTCTTTACCACTCTTTACCCTTGTTGCAATGCCTAAATTCATACCTTAACCTTTAAGCTATCCTTCGGCCTTCAATCAGTTTTTTAGTTCCAAATCTACCCAATTACTCCCCTATCTTTCCAATCATTTTCTTATCCTTAATTGCTGAACGCAATTTATAGACCTCTCATAATTTTGCCAACCTCATCTATCAAACCAAACACACTTACCATCCTACCCTCTGGACCTATTACTCCCACTATCCATCTCAATATAATTCTCTCACATATATTGGTTGCTTTATCTTTTCAGATCCATCAAGTTATTCATCAACACTTGTGTCAACAGTGGTGTTCCACATATTATCTTTCTTTCCTTTAGAGATAAAAGTCATCAAATCAGGAGCTAATTTTTCAGGTTTGAAATACATTTTCTGGGTTAATTAGGAGTCACATATACATAGATTACATACATACATACATACATACATACATACATACATGCATGCATGCATGCATACATGTATAATGATTCCTCCCTCTTGACAGAAGTTTGCTATGTCTTCAATTTGATGCTGTGTTTTTATGTGCATGTAGGTCACTCTTCAACCCAGCTTCTATCTTGCATGAACGATCACAGACATGACAAATGAACTTTCCCACTTTTGGAACTGCATGCAGATGTGCTTCATTATGAATCTTGGGATGTCTCGTTAGACCACTTGCTGATTTGTAGACTAGACCACAGATAGCGCAACTATGCATCAATGGACAAGGTGGCAAGGTTTTCTCATAAAATTGTTGATCTTGTCTTCGGCTGTGTGACTTAAGATGATCACCACTCCAGCTTTTGATGATAGAAATCTACCACACACAGTGCACTTTATTTCCTCCCGATTATCAACAGGCACTGCTCTTTCACCGTGTTTTCTTAGAGCATGCTTTAATATAGCATGACCTACATCAATCTCCAGTTGTTTCAAATTGCTCTTCAGGACATCCTTAAACACTTTCTCGGCCTGTGTTGTGGTCTTTTCCCTTTGGATAACTCACCATAAAACAACTGTTTACAGAGTTTTTCATCTTCCATTCTGACAAGGTATCCGGTTCGGTCCAGTTCATCTGATTTTGGATGATACACATCTCAATGTAGCTACAACGCTGCCCACAGCGTTCAAGGACTGCAATATCAAGTGTGAAAATATTCCAGCTGATGTCAAGGATTCTCCTGAGGCAATTTTGATGAAACCTTTCTAAAAGCTTGAGATGTCGCCTACATGTAGCTCATGTTTCAGAGTCATATAACAAAGAAGTAATTGCACATGCTTTATAAACACTAATCTTTGTCTTTGATGTAATTTCTCGATCTAACCGTACACGTTTCTCCAGCTTACCAAAAGCAGAACTAGCTTAGGCTATTCTGTGGTTTATTTTAGCATCCAGAGTGCAATCCCTACATAGTGCTACCAAAAATATAGAAAACTATCAGTCCCCTTTAATGTTTTATTCCATCAACTAGAATATCTGTTTTAGCATATGGCACTCCAACTGGAAGTGAAAACATGACGTAAGTCTTCTTGAGACTGATAGTGAGGCCAAAAGCTTTGCAAGCACTTGAGGGTTTGTTCACAATTAACTGTAATTTCTCCTCTGAATGTGCAACAAGATCAACATCATCTGGATACAAAAGGTTTTGACTTTGAATTGAGACACCGAAGGCTGAAAAGCTTGCCAGATATTCGAAATGTAATCCCTACCCCTATACCACAATCCTTTAAAGCATGAAGAGGCATCACAGCAAAGTAAATTGAGAAAAGAGTAGGAGCAATTATGTCACCTGTTTACACCATTTTCAACTGATACTGGTTCTGACAGAGATCCACTGAAGTTTACTCGGCTTTTCATGTTACAGTGTAACTGTTTAATCATCATTGCAAAACTCGCAGGACATCCAAGTCTATAAGAATCGTCCAGAGTGAACTACAATTGATGGTATTGAAAGCTTTAGTCAGATCAATTAAAACTTGATATAATGTTACCGGCTGCTCCATACACTTCTCCATAAATTGGCGAGTAGTGAATGTCATTTCCACTGTGCAACGTGCAGGTCTGAAAAAACATTGAGTCTCTTGAATGCTAATTGGCCAGATCCAAATCATCAGCCAATTCGACAGAATCGTCAACAGAACCTTTCTCACCGCTTCAAGTAGGCGGGTATCTCTATAGTCACCAGACTCACACATCGATCCCTTCCCTTTGTAAATGAAAAACATTATCGCATCCACCCAATCTTGAGGAACAGTACTGCCATACCATACAGCAAATATGAGCATATGAATTGCTTTACAAATGTTATCTCCTATCTCCTATAAATAGCAATAGTTTGATGGATATCCCGACCAATCCTGGCGCTATTCCAGTGTTAACTGCTTTCATTTGGTTTTTGTCTTATCAAGGCTGGGATCTGTCATCAGCTCCTCAATGCCATTCTTCTGTGGTACACCATTAATAACGTATTCATCAATTTCAGAAGTATTATCAAACAGATCAGTAATGTGTACTGTGCAATGTGCCATAATGCTTTCAGCATCTTTCAGCAGCGTAGAGCAATCTGTAGATCGCAAGGGCACCATTGCTAGAGGTTGTGGTCCAAACACTTCTGTAATTTTACTGAACAGAGCTTTTGAATTTTTACAGTCATAAGCTCTCTGAATGCCGGCTGACACATCCGACCACCACCGGTCCTTGTGTGTAGAATCTTATGCTACAGGTTTGTTATTGCTTCCTTGAAAGCTCTTTCCACACATGCTCTAGTTTAACCGGAAGTACACAGAATTTTGTCATGAAGCCTGGTTTTCTCATCCAGGAGACTGGTAATTGTAACATCATTCTCATCAAACCAGTCTCTTTGTTCAGTGTTCGTAAGGCAAAGTACACCAGGACCCGTGGTATACACTTGTTATTTGAACTGCTTCCAAGTTCCATCAAAAGTGAACCTCAGTGCGCTTAGATAATTGTAATCCAGTTGCTCTGACCTTCTTCCTGATACGCATCATAATTTTGCTACAAACAAGTTTATGGTCACTGCCACAATCTGCACCCCGCATGACTCTTACTGTACACATTTCTTGAAAGTCACACTTTCATGTGATGACGTAGTCTAGTATATGCCCATATTTTGATCTAGAACGTATCCATGTTACCTTGTGGATGAGCTTTTGTTGGAAGATAGTGTTACAAACTGCTAGTTTTAATCATGTACCCAGCTGAAGAAGAAGACACTTATTGTTTGCCTTACTAAGACCTTATCTCCCTTAGACATCCAAGGCATTATGATCGCTTCCAACCCGTACATTAAAGTCATCCAGTATCAGCAACTTATCTACCTTGGGTATTGCTGGGATACAATTCCCCAAATCTTGATAAAACGCCATGATGATATCCTGACTACTGTCCAATGTAGGAGCATTCACTGAAATAACAGACATGTAACGTCCAGATCTTAAAGGCGCTCTTAGACACATAATTCGATCACTATCTCCGTAAGGTTGTTCCATTTGGTTGTGATCTGTGTCCGGATAGCAAAATCTGCCCTAAGCTTGCCTTTTCAGAGAGAACTGTGACCAGCACCTCTTTCAGTAAGCTGGTCTTCTTCATTTAACCGAGTGTCAAATAAAGTACCAATGTTAACTTTGAACCTAGCCAGTTCCTTGGCAACAAGGGTTGTTCTTCGTTCTAGTTGAGCAGACTCATTACGATCGAGAAGTGTTATTGCATTCCAGGCAGTAATATTCAATTTATTTCTCTCCTTCGTATAAATGGTATTTCGTTTTCTCTTGTCTCTCCTGCAGATTTGAACAGCATTCAGATGCAGTTAGCTGGCCAGCTTCCAGTTGAACAGACGATGTTTAGATCACCTTTTCTAGACCCTTTTCATGATCTGGATGAGCAGCGTTTTCCCTAAAAAGGGCTGCTCAGTCACAAAAAGCCCCACCCAAGTTAGTTCCAGTTTGACAAAACGAACAACGATGTTAAGATGAGCTTTGAGCCGCTTGTGTGCAGAATCATGACTGCACACCCCGTTTGAACACGTCTTGACTACTCCATCGCCACAGGACTTTTGAAGAGATGTTTGTACTTAAAAGATCTCAATGATACATGCTTGTGCTACACATTTATCACCTTCTAACCATCCACAGTTATGATCCAATGACAAGCAAGTGCGGATATCTGGTAACCATACCAGCCCAGATTTTTCTGGGTGACCTCAGGTTTTATGCCATAGTTTTCTTCTCTTGGAGAGATGGTTTAACGGCAACTAAGGGATCTTTTATACCCGAACACAGTACCTTCCACTGCAGCTCATTCACCTCAACCACTAGACGATGATTTGTTCATCTGCTTAACATTTTGTACAGTGACCAAAGCATGGTTTGGTTTATGATTGCCAGCTGCTCACCCGATATCCGGGTACCGTTATCTTCACGCGTGACCCTGGTGGTGGTGGGTTCCTGGGTACTATGCCTTCCGAAAGGGCAACCCATGATTTTTTCCCGGGACGACTTATTTCAATATTTACCGCTAACCCACATATCTAGAAACCCTTCCCCTATCCCCAACCTGGGGACCTGGTTGGTGGGTATCATCACCACACCACACTATACATACATACATACATACATACATACATACATNATGATTTGTTCATCTGCTTAACATTTTGTACAGTGACCAAAGCATGGTTTGGTTTATGATTGCCAGCTGCTCACCCGATATCCGGGTACCGTTATCTTCACGCGTGACCCTGGTGGTGGTGGGTTCCTGGGTACTATGCCTTCCGAAAGGGCAACCCATGATTTTTTCCCGGGACGACTTATTTCAATATTTACCGCTAACCCACATATCTAGAAACCCTTCCCCTATCCCCAACCTGGGGACCTGGTTGGTGGGTATCATCACCACACCACACTATACATACATACATACATACATACATACATACATGCATGCATACATACATACATACATACATACATACATACATACATACATACATATAAAAACTAAGAAACTTACAACTATTCATACATACTATCCATACTATGTTTCCAAACACACATACTTGCTTACATACTTTCACCCTTGGAAATTTACGTAGTCCACTATTATTCTTTTTATACCTAACCCATTCATAGCTATGTAATGACTTCCATTCATACATGCATACTGAGACTTTTACAGTTTATCCTCTTAACAATTGTATGTCAAACCGTATTTTAATTCTTTCTTACACAGACATCGGTAGAGCGGGACATATTATATCCAGCCTGGGCATTCTGGGAAGGTGGACCTGCAATTTGGCCAATATATCCAACTGGAATTGGACGTTGGGACCTGCATCGAGATGATATAGCCAAGTATGATCTTGCACCTACCTTACATTCAGCAAATAGTTCTTTCCTTCATTTCTTCAATATGACCTACATACTTGGATGTAAACTAGTATTTTCCCCTATTGTCTTGTGTTTCTGTTTTTGTATTTCACAGGTTTTGTGTTTTCTTTACTGAGTTAATTTTTTGGACTGTTTCCTTTTCTTCCGCAAATTTTTATCCAAACTGAATAAAATTTTTGGTGGAATTTACCCAAGAGGAGAAAGCAGGGGGAATTTATATTACGTAGGTTGTTGAAACTGTTACACCAATTTACTTTTTTCACAGGAGATTTTTTGCCAAGTTGGGTTTGCTAAAACACAAAACTGCTCATGGATGTTTTCATAGCGTTTTGTAATAATATGTCAAATGATTAAATGCTGTAACTGTTGTTTTGAAAAACTTGAAGAACATGATTTTGAAAGAAAATAGAGCCAAATGTCATTTTAATTGCTAGGTGACCAAATAGTGCCTCAAACAGTGTCAAAGTAATGAAAGAGCTTCCCACCGTGGTGGTTCACTCCATATGATATTTAAGAATATGTTTATTGACCTTATCTTTACGAAATGGGTATTAAAGGAACGATTTTGAAAAAAAAGTAGTTGTAAAGGGATGCAATATAAGAATTATTGGTGTTAAATGAAAAAAATCCCAGAAAATAATAATAGTTTTGGGAAAGAAAACAGCAAAAGAACACCGAGAGCATAAAAGGTAGCAGACTGCACATTTTCTGTATTGTAATTTTATTTCCCGATTTTTTTCCAGGATTTAAATTGCTCAGTAAAAGAATAACTGTTATCAACTAGGACCTCATTTAAAATATAATTTGTTTAATCCAATTGCTAGCAAAATGTACTCAGCATATTTTGAAAAACTGGAGAGCCACTTACATCCAAGCACAGTGGTGTAATTTATTGGTTCAAGATACTGCCCTAGAGACATGACTTCAGACTTAATCAAATACAGCATGAAAAAATAAATCCTACAAAAATCAGGATCTCAATCTGGTAGAAAATGCTGTTGACGTTTCGTCTCCAAACTGTCCAAACTTGGTAGAAATAAGGTTCTCAGTAAACCTAAAATGTAAACTTTAAGGAAAAGTCTTTAATGCGCTTTAGATTTTTGTGACTTCTTTAGGGCACTTGTGAAACTGAGTTTTTTAGCATCATTCTCTCTTTTTTCTGACTCTTCCTCAGTTATTGAGAAAAATACCATTGACAGGCTCTGGGTAAACATCGCACTGCAAACTTCTTTGTCATTAGTGACTTCAATTGCTTTTCACATGAACTAGTTGACTGATTCTGATGGAACTGACAGACCTGGAGAAGTTACTTCCAGCTTTACTCTTATCTCTGGCCTGCTACATGTTGCTGATTTTCCCATATGATTTCCTGATCTAAAGTGGCTGGTTTCTATCGATACAACAAAAAGGAAACTGAGGCCGTTCAGTTGAAAGCTGAGGCCTTGTCTCCCTCCAATCTTCATGCATAACCATTCAGTTATTATTGTCGGTGAGGTTGCTTCTTCTCTTGAGTAATCCTTATCAATCATGCTCCTGGGTTTGTCATTTTCTCCAGATCATTCCTTCGGTTCTCATTTTCAAACTATTGGTAAGTCCACTTCTGAAAAGTAGGTTCTTTGTATCGCGCCAGAGAGTACCTTAGGCTGAGGCCATTTTTTTGTCTCTGTAAATCTATCATCTGTCCTTCCATGGGTTGCTGATGTCACTTCTGGACAGGTGCTCCATATTATAATCTTGATGTTATTGATCGAGTTAAGAGACGGGTTAGAAACTTGATATATCCTTGCTGATACTTTTTAACCTTTGTCTAATTGACAGAACGTGGGTTGCATTAGTCCTTTCTATAGGTGCTGTCGTGATAAGTATAAGCTTTCCTCACTGGTACCAGCTCAGTTTGTTCCTTCTTGCATGACTCTTTTTACTCATCATCTTCATGCTTATGCAATTACTTGCCCCTTATTGTAATAAGTATTTCCATGAATGTATTTTTTTCACTCGGACAGCTGGATTGTGGAACTCTTTTGATTTTGTGTGATATTCTCCGTCATATGACTTGTATGTTTTGAAGGCCAAAGTCAATCCTTACTTCTAATTTCTCTTTTATTTTTCCTGCCTTTTATAGACACAATTCCATACTTTTAATGGCTTTCCGCAATGTATGTTTCTGAACAAGAAAAGCACAAAAAAAGAAAAAAACGAACAAAAACCAAAAAATTACTCAGTAGATCTAATGTGGTAAGGGATGGAACAATATCATTTCCGTCTAGAAAAACGAAATGAATAAAACTAACCACAACCATACCATCAGTTTATTCTAGGTAATATTTTCAGATTTGTATGTAGAATGCTTTTACTACAATGTTGTTTAAAGTTATATTTAGATTTCAAGCAAACTGTGGCACCTATATTATTTTCTTAACGAAACCACAGTTTTAATGAGATTCGCAAAAAGTTTTAATGGACTTTTATTTCCAAACGTTTATAACTTAGTTGATCTAATTTGGCAGGGCAAGAGATTATATAACTTTATCAGAAGGTTCGTATGTTAAGTTCCCGACAGCTTTGAACGCATATATTACCTAGGGATGATGATATTGGAAACGCTAATGTGTAGATAACACATTAGCGGTGGAGTTATAAGCCCGGACTAGTGTGCATGGTTTGATTTGGCTTTTTAAAGAGTAAAAAGTCAAAAGACAAAATAAAAAAGTGAAAAGACAAATATGTAGCCAAATCTTGTCTTTTAAAATGTTGGAAGTCAATTGATTGTGGAGAATAGTGAATATTAGAGAAATGTATCATGGTTCTTTTGAAACTGTGTGAAGCTAAAACATTTAGAACGACATCCCTAAAACATTTTTAACATTATGGCGAGACAGAGTGTGAATGCGAATAAACACTGGTTCCGTGTTTTTACACAACAGAAGAGAATAAAACCCGTTTACTGCTAGAAATGAAAAAGGTAAAGCTATTTGAAGAGTAATAATAACGTTTTATTCAGTGCATATGCTTTATTTTGCCCATGCTTTATCCCTCACACAAAGTTGAAGCAATAAGATGTTTCTTTCCAGAACGGAAGAAGTGTGGCCATGGAACAAAAAGGAAAAGATTGGCTTTTTCAGGGGTTCAAGGTGAGATTTACATGTCATGGTGTCAGTAATTACACTTCTATATAACAGAGCCGTTTCAGTCTATATTTATAGATAGACAGACAAAAAGATCTATGGAACATCTTTGGAGCACCTCTGATGAAAAAAAAGCAGTTGAAGGAAAGCGGAAAATTATCTATATTACAATATTTGGGACTGACATTAAAACGGAAATTCTTAAATGTAATGAAGTAAAGGTTGACTAGTACTTGTTTGTCATTCCATGCCTGTGTTTGTATGGAGTCAAAAACTCTGCATCTTAGTGCCAACTAATCAATCAGACTGTTTGTTGAAGTTATTGTCACTTGTGTTTGAGCCTTTGCTTGATCAGTAGAGGTATGGTACAAATATAAGTTCTGGCCAATTAATTTCTTCATTTAAAATTTATTTGGTTCGAAAATAACATATTATCTGCCTCTGTTGTGTTTGAAAAATAAGCTGTGTGGGCAATGTATTTTTATTATTGAATTTTAGTATAACATTGCAAATGCACTGTATGTGCAAGCCTAATTTTTGCCCTTGTTATAGAGGAATTTGAAATTTTCTTATTGGTCTAAGTTTCTATCATTTTTATTTGTCTTCTTTAATCATTTGCCTTAGTATTTGTACCTAGCAGCTGTCAAGGCTATTGATATCCTTACTTTGAAAAAAACCCAACCCAACTACAAATAGTTACTGACATCCTCTATTAAATTGTAGTTAAGAGTAAATAATGACTCGTTTATTTTGAATTCTTTACAGTTAAATACATTAGCGTTTTTATTTTACCGTATGGTATATTTTATCGAAATCGTTTTCAGTTATTATTCAAAATATGAAAAATTCATTCTGGCTCGTACAAAGTTTGTCAGAACCTAGTAGAACTTAGTACTATCTCTGTGCAATTCATCCTTTACTTTGACGTTATTTTCTGTTTTTAGAAATTTTTGTATATTATATTGAGTGGGTATCATACGATATCGAAAGAATAAACAGCCCAAGCTCTAGAAAGAGAGGCAAAGTTATAACAACAACAGGGTTAAAAAGACAAACAGAGGACAAAGGGAAATGACGAAAGAGAGGCTGGCGACATCAGTTTCCTGGCTGTGTGTTGCTACCTGTGCTGTTAGTGCTGTTACTGCTGGTCCTATTCCTGCAGTTGATACTGCAACGCCAGTGCTCTTTTCTTGCAATATTTTAAACCTAGACGTATTAGTAGTTGAACAGACATGGCGAGGGAAGCACAATTTAGGTTTTGACATTTGGTTTATGTCCTGTGGTATATTGTGCTGTGGAGAATATAGAAGATACAATGGTCTTTCGGTTTTAGTATACATGGACGTCAGAACCGACACCGACCAAGACTAAGTTTTTGTATACTAACCTGACAAGCAAAAACAGAATATCTCATCGTGATACTGCAGCAATGTTTAAAATACCACAGCATCTATCTTAGAATAGCACTTACTCCCAACCAACAACCAACTTCAACGTAGGCACTGCTTACATCCCAATTCGATGCAACTTGTGTCTTGATCGATATCATCTGCAAGTTATGAGCTTTTGTAGTTCCAGATTTTGCCAAAGTTCTTTCTTATTTTTAATTACGTATTTTAAAGGCACGTTTCCCAGCCAATCAAGTACCGTTGCTATGTTACTGTTTCGCTTGCTATTGACATGTGTAGCTTAAATTTAAAGGAGTTTACTATTTGCTGTCTTTGTGTAATTCCTCCTTGACTGGGTCATTTTGACCAAATTGAACGTTTCTCTGATACTTTACTGATTACTTTAAAGAGCTTGCAGAAGTTATGTGTTTCTTCTAATATTCTTAAAACTGGTCTGTGACCTGCATCCGATATATGCTAAATACCAACACAAACACGATAAGACTTTATCATCTTTGCCACCCCGTCACCAGTATCTATGTACTCATCATCATCATCAAGTGCCATCTTCGTATCGAAGGTTGGCTACCATGGTTCTCCATTATATTCGATTCTCTGCTGCTCTCTTCGCTTCCTCGTACGTCCTTGTTGCACTCCACTCTTTGATGTCATCAGTCCACTTCCTACGTTGTCGTCCTCTTGCTCATTTTTTTTTTGCATCTGAAAATAAGGTTACTACAATGCTACGTCTTCTCAGTTGTTGCTTATGGTCGTGAAGCCTGGCAATTTACAAACAGCAATAAGAAGAAGCTGCAGTCTTTTGAAATATGGTGTCTGAGAAGAATGTTAAAAATCAGTTGGAAAGATAAAGTACCCAACACCGAGGTTTTACATAGAGCTAATGTGAAAACAAAGTTGGTGAAGGACCTCATGAAAAGGAAAATGAGATACTATCTATGTACTACGATACGTTTTTAAATTAATATCTCTAAAAATGATTGTTCCCATTTTACAAATTACTGTAAGCGATATGTTAAAAGATGCCCCCCACAAACATTTTCATACTTATTTGTTTTGATACTACCTACAGTTTTACGTAACATCCACAGTCTTTTCTCTGAGAAAGACTTGTTACGTTTTCAAGAGTTGTGACTTCGTCTTGTCTTACATTTATAATTACGAATAGCGTTGTTCATTTTAGCATTTAATAATACTGTTACAGCATCTGATTTAGCTAATTATATTAATGCATATCCATTCAGCATTGACATCTTTAATCCCTTAGCCCATTCTAATGTACTTCTTGTGCATATATTCATTTATATAATCTTCATATGGATGGGAGAGTTGCTGATAAATCTCTTTGTTTATATTACTTTTTATACTCTCTGCAAGCAACTGCACCTGTTGTGATGATTACTGAGGTATGGATCTCATTGTAAACTATGTTACAGTTGGTGCAGCATCTTATTGCCTTTTGGGTACCATCATGTTTACCTTCTATTTGTTTAAGGCATTGTTTTCCCAAGAAACACTATATCACCCGATGACAGAAATATCCAATTCTTGATTTCCTCTGTAAATCTCCCAACCATGGTTACCAACCATGCCTAACGTTTTGCAATCAGAATGATCCATCTGCAATGCCAACTATAATGAAGTCTACTTGTTGGAGTACCTGGTCTTGAACGATCGCCAGATACTACATCAACTGCTGTTTCTGCACCTACTTGAAAGACAGATAAGAATGATGATGAGTTACCAGCTTATATCCTTTGACCCATAAATCTTAACAATTCTAATGAAGGTTCGTTTTACTGTAAGATAGTGTTTATGTGGCAATAGAAATGGTCTCTACAAAGTGATGTATGATATATATAGTATTAGGAGTAAACTCTAAAAAGCTAGATGTTAAATGCTGCTAATTTGACAAATTTAAAAAAAGACCGAAAAACTCTTACATCACAAAAAAAATAATTTTTACACGACTCGAGGCACGATACATAAATAAAGGCACAGAAGAAGTGTTTCAGAATTTGAAAGAAGAGACAGACCGAAGAATAGCTATATTGGTAAGAGCCAATATATATATATATATATATATTGTCTAGCACAATCATCAATTCAAATAGTTGAAATTTAACTTTATAGGCAGAAGAGGTTAACTGGAAATTTATTTTATTACTGATTAGGTATTTAATTAAAATGCCATCGGTACGTTTGTGAAGTCAAGGAAGAAATTATTGTATGTGTTTTAAAACATTTCCTTATGCGTGAAAAACCAATTAGTCTACCTTATCAGATCGCAGAAAAATGGAACAACTAATGTTATTCGAAATTACGTCATTGTGCTGATAATTGGTTCTCATGACGGTAAATGTGACGTGAATNGAATAGCTATATTGGTAAAAGCCAATATATATATATATATATATATATATATATATATATATATATATATATATTGTCTAGCACAATCATCAATTCAAATAGTTGAAATTTAACTTTATAGGCAGAAGAGGTTAACTGGAAATTTATTTTATTACTGATTAGGTATTTAATTAAAATGCCATCGGTACGTTTGTGAAGTCAAGGAAGAAATTATTGCATGTGTTTTAAAACATTTCCTTATGCGTGAAAAACCAATTAGTCTACCTTATCAGATCGCAGAAAAATGGAACAACTAATGTTATTCGAAATTACGTCATTGTGCTGATAATTGGTTCTCATGACGGTAAATGTGACGTGAATGATTATTACTTTCAATGCAAATTAACAATAACCTTAACAGCGTCAAAACGGTTTTGTTTAGAAAAGTTTATATTTTCATCTTGTTAAAGTGATAAATAATTAAAACCAGGATAAAGGATTTAAACCTGCTTTTGCTTTGTTTCCAATAAAACAGTAGAAATTTGCTTTGGTAGAAACAGGAATATTTCTTCCTTTCATGTTTTACAAATGGCAAAAGAACAACGATTTAGATTTTATAACTCACCTGGAAGGTGGTGCAAGAGGACTTTAAATGTATAGAATTTATTTGAAAATCTTATTTTGAGTAATATACAGTTTAATCGGCTGGGCAGTTGTTGGTTTTTCCTTTAAAGCTTTCGTTTTGATATTTACAGAACTTTCTTTCTTCGTTAAATCTTATAGTTTTTAAATATTAAAACCTAATTGATTAGTAATTTCTATTTCTGTAAATTTTTTCAACCTAAATTTCACAATTCCTGCTGTGTCTTTCCTTTTATTCTATACCTTCCCCCTCTTTGATAAGCATAAACAAACAATCTTATTAATTGTACTCACTTTCGGACTCGCTTTCTGCTATTTTTGCAACTCATCAGTTGAACGGATATCATGTTTAATATTGCGAATATGTCTTTCTCACCCCTTTTAAGCTGACTTTTTGCTGAAAGGAACTTTTACCTTTAACATTTTTCCTTTAAAATAGGACCAGCGCTGAACGGGATCCATTGATATTACTGTCGAGAAATAAACCTACTTTAGTTGACGCTCAGTATACAAAGAACCAAGCATGGCGTTCTGACGCAGTAAGTATTTTTGTTCGTATGGTGTTATGCAAGTGTTGTTCAAAAACAGAGACCTTTATTTCTAATCTTTGTGCTCTATAAATTTAATCTGGAAGGATGTTTTGGATGCACTTTGTACCTGTATGTTCCCAACAGACATTTATCTGCCCAGAGTTTTTGAACAAATGAAGAACCCATTGTACGGCCTTGTGGGAGCTTGTGTACAAATTCTCCTGTTTTAGCCAGCTAGTTAAATCGACGCAAATTTTGTGGTCTGTCACTAAAGCACTGCAAAAATATTTCAGTTTTCCTTTTAAGTAATCATATTTGGTTTTTATCCTTTTAAAAGCCGTGAATATCACCAACATTTCCTAGTAGCTCTTACCTGAGGCACCAATATTATGCAAAATCCTATAAAGCTCAGGATTCCTTTTTACATGGTTTGCATAACTTGGTATTACTGCTGATATCATATAGCTTCTAGTGGTATTNCTTACCTGAGGCACCAATATTATGCAAACTCCTATAAAGCTCAGGATTCCTTTTTACATGGTTTGCATAACTTGGTATTACTGCTGATATCATATAGCTTCTAGTGGTATTGAATTATGCTCGCATTCACCAGAATTTTTATATGGACTGTAATTGTTTATTTTTGCCCTCAATAGGATACATTACATGCACCTCCGGCGAAAGAAATCCCATTGGAAGAGCATTGCAAATACAGGTGTGTACATAGATTTAAATTTTGGATTTGCTATATTATGTACACCAATAATTGATTCATCATCATCATCATCATCATCATCATCATCATCATCATATTCGGTTTAACGTCCGTTTTACATGCTAGCATGTGTTGGACGCTGATTACTTACCAATATATATTTGGGGTATCTTCCTCACCATCCAATGTATCCATCTTACAGAGGTAAAGCAGAGCATTCTACCGACATATAAATGGTGGCTAATTGTATTAAATACCTTATTAAGAAATTATTTCATGTGGGATTAGATTGTGAATGAAGATTAGCAGCCCCTTCAATTTTTGAATTCCGTTTTAATGACTTACACAATTGTTTGTCAAGCAAGTTGAGGGTGAACTTTTACACTTGTTAAAATGCATTAAATTCTTGCATATACTTTTACAGGGAATGTTTTGAGGCAAAAGCATTTTAATAAAGGGTATAAATTTAGATCTCAAAATGTGATTTTATGAGAAAAGAGATTTAAATGAAGGTTATCGTAGAAAATTTATATGTAACTTTGACCTTAATTTTCGTATTCCACAAAATGTTTTGGTTGATATTGCTACATACTGCCTTGATAAAGAAAACTAACAAGAGACATATGACATTTTTAGGTAATGCTCAAAGCTTGAGAAGGAATGAGCTGGTAGAGAAACGCCATATAGTTTTAGTGAACGTGGTAAAAATATGATGTGCTTTGGACATGTCTACTTAAAAATTCACATTCTTATATAATTTGGCGGAACCACTCTATTATGTAGCCCGAACAAGAAAGTAATTATGGCACTAGAAATAGAAGCATAATTAGAACCATATACTACGAGATTTTTGAAGTGCAAAATGTTCCTTATAATAAGGATTTGAAGAAAGATAAAACTTAAAAAAGGTAATAAGAAATATTCGAATGTCAGGGTTAAATTGTACCTGAATGTTGATAGTAATATACAAACGACGAGATATGTAAGCTGCGCAATCCTGTATCCTGATAACAGTATGTTCAACTTGTAATTAGTGCTGAGAGTAAATTTGGCAGAGTTCATATTTGCTGATTAATTTTGCCAAAGGAATATCGAGCAAATCATAACATAGACAAAATATCAAGAATTTTTTATGGCCATAAAACTCCATTCACGATCATTTATGATGAAGCAACGAGTAACTGTCTGTTGATATTGTTAAGCTTTTTGGTAAGACAAGAGTGAAGAAAGGGAGTTAGGTAGCCATCGAGGAGAATAATATTGGAAAATTTACCCAATGAATCAGATCTCTTTAAACATATCGCGAAATGCACCCATGATTATTTGTTGATGTTTATCTTTGGTAGTTAGCTGCATATTTATTCCTATATGTTCAGATACCTAGGCTCTACACTGGATGAAACTAGAGGTTATGTGAGAGAGGTGAAGGAACGAATAAAGGCAGGTTGGAACAAGTGGAGAGAAGTGGAAGGAGTGGTGTGCGATAGGAGAATTCCTCGACCGGTCAAAGTTAAGGTGTAACAAACCATGATTCGACCAGTACTGATGTATGGACCAGAAACCTGGGCGCTGAGAAAGAAAGAAAAGCAGCTGCTGATGCGAACCGAGATTAGGATGCTCAGGTGGATTCTTGAAGTGTCGCTTCGGGAAAGATACACAAATGGGAAGATGCGAAAAAGTCCGGGAATAAGAAGCATAGGTAAAAAGCTGAGAAAAGCAAGATTAAGATAGCTCGATCACGTTGTTAGGAGAGAAGATTAGTGTGCGATTCGGAGTGCAAGAAGGGAAGCAATCAGGGGGGAGGCAGTTGGAAGACAAAAGTTGAGTTGAAGCGATGTTCTGAAAAATGAAGAGCAAGGTGCTTGTCGAGTGTGACGTGAACGACCGGCAAAGATGGCTTGCGACGATACGTGCTCCAGATCCCTAACTACTGGAATATCCAGCATCGGAAGAAGAAGAAGATGTCCATATATATGATCATAGAAGAACCTTGAAATTGTTGGTATTATGTTTATATCTGTCTTTACTAATAGGTATGTAATATTAAAAGATTATCTTTGACTTTGCCTGGTGTACATCACATCACGCTGCTGGGAAGTACCAGGAACTTAGGTCACATAAAAGAAAAAAACATTTTTAAATGCACAGCACCTAGTACATCCTACAATTTAGGGTTTTTTTATGCACAACACACCCCAACGAAACTTAACATTTGTCGTCAAGAAGATGTCTATTTCCTCGATGTCCTTCATTTAGTAATCCTAAGAAAGCTTTTATTTGGCACACGTGCCACGTACTGATTTACTTGTGAATCAAAATAAATGAATAGACCTGTTACCCTGCTTGGCCGCCTTTTTCCCACCAAGGAAAGCACAAAATTTTGCTTTTTGATATAAACTTGATCAATTGGTGCATGTACCACTGTTTTTCTAATTAATGAAGTTCTATCTTAAGTCACCTGGGAGCTACGTCCATCATGGCATAATCATTAGTCTGGTTTTTCTTGGTTGAGGGAGGGGACAACTTTCTCTTAGGTGTTACCCCCGTAAGAGTAAAAGGGAACAGTAATCATGAAAGAATGCTAGAAATTCGACGTTTTCTTTAGGACCGTATGAACCTTATATTGTTTATTTATTACCAATAATACTTGACAAATGACCAGTTGCAACACTAGAGACTAAACTGTACCTTTTTTAGAAGGAAAATGTATATGTGTTGTAAAATTTGATTTTGTTTAGCCATAAAGGCATGCATGCTTTGCTTTATGACAGTTTATGTATTCGTAGTTCGTATTACCCATTGATAATATTAAAGGACATTATTTATGTAGCCTTGTATGGAAAAGAATGAACCAAGGAAATAAGCAGACACAAAAGGCGAATAAAATTTATAATGACTGAATGAATGTATCTCATACTGTTATATTACGCGTTTGAGGTGGTGATAATTTAATTTAAATAAATTACATTTATCATTAAGCGCTGTTCAAACGAATTCACCCTCCAGTCAAACATGTCATACGACTTACTCGCTCACGTTGTATTTAATATTACATTTTTTTGATGTAGTTGCTTGGTGATAAAACACCCACAGACACACACCCTAGTTTTGTTGAATTCTTTTGAGAAGCACTTGAAGAGTTGATAACATAGTGATTCATCCAAATTAAAGTATTTGTCTTCTTATTCCAGGTACCTTTTCAACATGCGTGGCGT
>RDPX01000046.1:338182-353490 GCA_003991215.1 Morbakka virulenta | reverse complement strand
TCTCTCTCTCTCTTTCTCTCTTTCTCTCTCGCTCTCTCTCTCTCTCTCTCTCTCTCTCTCTCTCTCTCTCTCTCTCTCTCTCTCTCTCTCTCTCTCTCTCTCTCTCTCTCTCTCTCTCTCTCTCTCTCTCTCTCTCTCTCTCTCTCTCTCTCTCTCTCTCTCTCTCTCTCTCTCTCTCTCTCTCTCTCTGTCTCTCTCTCTCTCTGTGTCTCTCTCTCTGTCTCTCTCTCTGTCTCTCTGTCTCTCTCTCTCTGTGTGTGTGTGTCTCTCTCTCTCTGGACTTTGACATATTGGGAGAAAAACCTTCACTACATGACTATCTGCTGATTATGATATGGCAATTTGGCCGGTAGTTTCACTTTTGAATGCACTCTATGTTAGTTTGTATGTGTCTTGAAGAGATTTCAATATTCCAATGATCACACGGCTGTAACTGTTACTATAATATTACTATTCCATGACATATTTTGCTGTACTCTTTGATATAATGAGGACTGCATCACCCATGTCTAGTCCTTTCCAGAAGTGGATGGTAGTACTTACCGTCCCCACCTCTGAAAACACAATGATGAATTAGACCATTTTCTTATGCTTACAGCATGGTACTGACGCTCCACCCCCGTTTTAGAGGTATGTTTAGGTTCTAGAAAACAACAGCCCTGGCTTCCTCGATGGTCTTTCAGCTGAAGCGGTCTTAATTCCATCGGTCTAGCCTTGGCTTCGTAGTTTCTATAACCTTAATTTTTACAGGAGAGGGTTCTTGACCCTATGCCGAGCCCTCCGTGAGTTCTTTCTGCGGAGGCAAAGTCCCCACAGACATAACTCCTGGACGCCCTGGAACACGTAACAAAACTGTTGTTAATGATTTAACAAGATTTTAACTGTATTTACCTTAAAGCTTTTTCCGACCAGAATGATATTGCAAACAGAATGATATTGCCACCAGAATGATATTGCCACAACATACTAATTTGAATTGTTCTGTATATTTAGGGATCTTATTGAATTTGCACGAGCACATGATGACGTCGTTAAAAGAATCGCAAATAGGTAAGTAGCATAATTTTAATTTACGTGCCTTCAACATTTTCCTGACACTTGTGTCCGCGTAATTTTTCGGTAGATTAAGCGCCATGTTTTAATTTAAGACTTGCAAAAGTCTTCTCAAAATCCTAATACAAAAAATATACCAGCTGTAACATCTGTGTAAAAGCTACCAAGATTACATTAGAAACTTAGCAAAGCCTACTCCCTGCCATATCAACTATCGCGTCGCATCACGATAACATTTGTCCAACAGCATTAATTACCGAGACAGGAGAATTGCCTCTCAGAAAATTTCCCACGGTGAATTGGTTACAAATAATCCCGAATGAATTCAGAAAATTCAGAATGAATCCTTTATTTTTTCAAAAAAATCATGCACAAAAAAACATAATTTTGTCAAGAAAATTGGAAAAACACAATTTTTCTCATTTGTCTTGCTTTTGTAGAAATTGATTTGGCAAGCCTGTGTGTAGTTGGATAGAGGTGTAGCAATTCCATTCGTTATTATTTTATTTTCCATTCACCCATTTGTTCATTGGGTGTTTATCTTCATTAACAACTCACTGCCATCATTTCCCTTTAATTGACATTAACACTACACAAACATTCCATTTCGACATAACACCATCTTTTGTTTGGGCCTATTTTCAAACCATCTTTCTCTCAACACCTTCTTCCTCACACCAATCCCGTCCTTCCTAGCAAAGTTTTGTCAAAACAAACGTACACACTGTACAAAATCAATTTTTAATAGTTGAAAATTTCTTTTGGCAAAGAAAAGAACTAAAAACACAGCCAAGAGTTTTACTTGCTCAATAATCCTCGGCTCAAACCAGATAAGAAAGGCAAAAGACAGCAGGTGAGATCGAACCCGATATCCCTTTTTAGTTATTGTTGGATACCAAAAATGGAATTATTGAACAGGCGCTATTTGAAAAACGTACATAAAGGTACATCGGTCGAGTGTAAGCGGAGATAAAGTTCACAAGTAAAAAAGATGCATGTGTTTTTTAATATCGTGGGAGTGTGTCTATAGAATCAAGGATCGTGGTGTAGCCAAAGTAAAGTAAACCATCACAGATCAATGTATTGAACAAATCAAAGAACAGAGTCACGCACCATTACAAGTAAATTGTGATGCTGCGTGCGATAATCCGTTTATCGTGTACCTGATGACAATATGGCTGTGCTTTTTGTAGGCTTCGACGCGAAAATTGGGGTGGACGTAAATAGAAAATTTAGCCGTTGGTAGTATTGCGATAATTTTTAAATCTTGATTCGATCTTTTTGAGATGTATGAACTGTATATTCAGCAGTTAGGAGAGAGATTTTAATTTATTCCTTCCGGACATCGAGTGGTATAAAAAGCAACTGATGACACATTATTAGGTAACGAATGTTCAAATGAGCAACAAAATCATTTTCAGTATGGTAGGAGGGGCACTTTTGCTTTCTTTCCCAAGGGCAATATTAAGTTGCTCGAATTCTCTTTTTGCTTTTTTCAGTCAGGATCACTACACTACAATAACTAGAAACAATATTATTTTTACCTAATTTTTACCTTATTACTTACTTAAAACCACTTTCATCACCACTTGTCTAGATCAAAATGTAAAATTATCATGGAAAGAAAAAAGAAACGACTCCATGTTTGCTTTTTTACCTGACATCTTTTAATCGGTACACAATTAACTTGACTTAAGCCTGTTTACTCCCGCATGGAGCATAGGCCGCTAACAATCTCCCTCCATCTGCGTCTATTCTGGGCTGCGGTCATGATGGTGTGCCAACTATGTCCGCTGTCTTTCATCTCTTGTTCTAGACTTCTACGCAAGGTGGCTCTAGGTCTTCCTCTTTTCCGTCTGCCTTGAGCGTTCCATCGAAAGGCTTGCCGAGTAATGTTGCCTTCGTCTTTCCTGAGGGTATGCCCGATCCATGTCCATTTCCTTATCTGTACTGGTGAAGGAAGCTGACTTGTTTGTTCCCATAGGTCTTGATTGCTAATACGGTTTGGCCACCAAATTTTCACGATCCGTCGGAGACATCTCTTGATGAATGACTGGATTTGTCTGTCTGTCACCTTTGAACACAATTAAACCGTTACTAATTCTTCAGTTTCGTAAGCTTTTTCTGAGCGCTTGGTCATAAAAAGCTACGACTCACATGATAAATATCATATATTAATTGCTTTAACCGAGTTCATGAAGTCAGGGATTTTAAGGATACAATGCTTGATTTCCTCTTATTTATGCTACTGCTTGAGTTATTAAGTTTGATTGCCAAATACTATATTTCCGTTTAAGAAAATTAGATTTTTGCTGTTGAAGTATTGCTGCTGGAATTAAAATAATGTTCAGGAAGTTGGTTGCATAAAAACGATGCTAGAAAACATTGCTTGAAAAAATTGCCAGAAAGCAACGTCTTGGTTATGAAATTTGTTTTGTTTGATTTACCAATCTTGTGTTGCCTAGTAATAATTGATTCCTTTTGAAATAAAAAAAAATTGGCGTGTTTCCTAATAAAGTGTTGATTTTTTTATTACAAAACGCGGTACAACACCAAAGGTTTTATTATTCTATTGTTGTTGCTTTTTTATCTTTTTACTCTTTAATGTTCTAGGGGAAGACAGTTTATTGTTGACAACCTCAGAATGGTCGACATCGAAACTTATTGGAAAAAACTATTGCTGAGATATGCGAAACTTACCAAGTGGAAACCAGTAAAAGATCAAACATTAAAGGAAATATTCCCAACGGAGAAGAAAAAATAGTATTTATGTGACTGTAGAATATAAAAAGGGAATAAGATGGTTTTTGTACTAAGCTACATAATATAATGCTTTTCTTTTATTTCCACTTTCTAAAGAAAACTTCAAAGGATGATATAGAACAAATATCCACAACATGTGCTTTTAAGACTGTGTAACATTCCCTGGAGCCAATAGACCACGGGAATTCTGTTCAGCTACTTTGCAGGATTATAATCCATTCAAAGTACGGCAGCAAATTGTCGAAGGTAAAAATACTAACGGAAAGAGTTATTGTAATAAAGTACAAAAGCATCTACGTTTTACTCTCTCGTCTAGACTTAACTGACAATTTTCGCCAGTGCTTAGGAACCTTTGTTCCACTAAGGCAACATGTGTATCCTGTTGACTGCGCTTCCAATGAACCTGAACTAAAATAATTTTTCTCAAAGGAAAGTCTACATTTGTCAAGAAGGCGCCGCGTTCATTGCACTTCTTATTAACCTGCAATAAATACTTGGTCTTAGGGAGAATATACGCAAAACGCGTTTGTGTGTTCTTATTTTTTTCCTTATTGCTTTTTCGTTATATGTTGGTTAACCTTCGTGGGTAACATGTGCCTTCTCCGTACATCATGAGCCCATTGTCTTCACTTGGGTAGCTGAACTTTCATAAGAAAACAGGGTACATATGCCCTATATGCTACAGCCTTAGCCCTGATCCATTGCTGTCTCCTGATCCAGTCGTGTGGTGTCATCTTTCTCCTCTGAAAAAAATTTAAGTTCTAAAGTCAGAAAAGAAATATCAAAAATTGAAATTAAAAGAAAAATTAGTTAACCATAGCCGTTACCATATCCTCTCTATCTGCAGAGTGCCCTCACCAACGTCATTAATTTGAAGCGCGGCCGTGTTTGAGGCATAGAATTTTTATACAAACGAGAAACATGAAGCTGTTACTGTGAAGCGCGAGTTTTAATAGAATTGGGAAGGAATTCTGTAAGAGAGTGAGATCAAGTTAAAAGACAATTAAATTCAGCTACAAGACTTGAAACTATAAACACACTTGGCATCCCAGTTATAACATACACTTTCAATGTTACAAATTGGACGCTGAATGATTTAAGTATTGTGGATGGGAAAGTACGCTAGCTGTTGACAATGAACAGAACGTATCACCCAAACGTAGACGTCAATAGGATATATATACCGCGGTGAGAAGGAGGAAGAGGTCCCACAAACCTAGATTTAACAATCAAAACTATAACAATTAGATTAAGGAAATATTTAGAAACTAGTCAGGATTGGATGTCAAAACTAGTAAAAATCCATGAACAATCCAAAAAGGCACATTCGGTTATAAAGGAAAATGAAAGATTTATGCAGGAACATAATATTGATCTAAACCTAAACCTTGAAGTTGATAATTGGAATGATACCTGTAGTTATTGAAGCATTGGGAGTTATTCCGGGCACATTTGAAAGTCACATGCTTAGTGTGGATGTGAAGATGGCGATGGATGTTATTCAGAAAATACCACTACTTTGAACAACGGGGGTATTACAATATTTTTTTCATTTGAAAACAGCGGGAAAAAACATTGAGACCCTTGCTGACTTGTTACCCGTTCTTAAGTATAAAAAGAACGAAATTACCAGGCAAATGTCTGTTATTTCCATGACTATAATATCTAATAGTTAATGACAATTATATAAAGCAATATTAATTATGAAAAAGGGCCACATGCTGAGCTATCAGCAGATGGTAAAAAGAAAACAAAAGGAAATAATGTAATACTTAAATGTGGTAGTGGCTGAGTGCTAAAATCAACAGCTTACCACAAGAGGCATTCCCGATTCGATTATCTGACGCGTCACTTGAAGTACTAAGTCTAAATCCTTTCTCCGTTATAAGTAACACACTACTTAACTTGTACATGTTTTCGGAGTGTGGAAGTGGGAGTAAAGCAACAATTCAAAAAAAGAAAAGTAGAAAGTAAAAAATCTAATGAGAAAGTAGCCCTCTTCACTCTGTAAATGTTGTCTAACCAAAGCCTTCGTTGTCTCTCACCATTTCTTTTGCATTATTCACTCTAAATATTGTAATCAAGAAGAGTTACTCAATTAGAGGCTTTTCAACTAATATTCAGATGCAAATCATCACCATCATTATCATCGCCATCTTCGTCATCGTTGTTGTCGCTGCCACCATTATCACCATCCTTATAAAAATAGTAATCACAATTATCTACCGTGGTTTAATGCTATTCTTAGGGCAAATAGTAAAAATACTATTTAGAACTTTGAGAAGAAAAAAGCAAATATTGGCATCTGAAAGGAGCAATACCATTACCCAACTTATACTTACCATTGAGTATCTTCTGAAGCATCAATGTAGAATGAATAAGAACATGAAACTGCTTCTGTCTCAATTCCAGCTGAAAAGAACAATAATGACAACACGATAAAACAGGAACTGTTTATATCATTTTACCTTTTAAATACTACCCCCATAGCTCTAGAACCCCTCTTCTTTTTCGAAAATGGAGGAATATTGTAGTAACAATGGTTAGTAAGTACACAATAAAGGTAGCAGTGCTAAATACCTTGTCCATATTCCACGGAAAAAACCAACAGAATCTCTTAAGCTGGCACGAATTTACAATAACAGATACCCGGGAAAGAATATTATTTTCATTTAATTACCACTTTCATTTTCATTCACGTTTTACAATTTCCCGTTTGACCCTGTTACACACTTTCTTAATTTTGAACTGCACATACATGTATTTTTCTTCGCCTACTCTATGAATTTTACGGTGTAACCATTTTCATTCTTCCTTACTACGATATACACGGACTTATAAAGCTGACAAATCTTCTGAAATACTCCAATGCTTGCCTTATCATTGACTGCTACTATTCATTACCATCATATTCGGTTTAACCTCCGTTTTACATGCTAGCATGTGTTGGACCCAATTATTTATTTGGTCTTCAAATTTTTTTGTGGGGATGGGGGGGGGGGGGATTAACGTCATTTTCGTATCAGGAATAGTATAAGCCAAATTAATGACAGCGAAACTAACCACAAAATAAAAATATGACTGTGGCCAGGCCAATTATTCTATATGGGAAAGAAACAAGGAAAGTGGGAAAGAAACAAGGAAAGTGGGAAAGAAATAAGTGGTCTGAAACAGTGAGATTAAAAAATGCTGTGGATACTGTGAAAGGAAGATCTGCGGAATGGAGAAATGAACCAAATTGCGCAAGTCGAAGATATCAAAGGAACCCGACACTAGATTACGACGGCTGGCTGGCGTGGATGAAGGAGGCGGAATAGGGGACCGAGAAATGCGAGATTTGACAGGGCCAATGAAGACGCTACTACAGGGGATGTAGAACGACTGAGGCGGCAAAGAATCTAGCCGATCCTGATCCATGTGGTCTGGCGCAAGCAGGTAAACAGAAAGAATTACTCTGTGCATGACATTACCTTACGTAGAAGCTCTTTTCTTTTGTCTTGTAACTCGCTTAATTCCTTTTCAAGTTCATCCAGCTCTCTAAAATGCAATAACAAGAATACGGATTACCAAATGGAGTTAAACAAACCCACATTCTGATTACCATACAAATGCCACATAATGATCACTTAACTATTTTGGGAGATTATCGCTTACAGCCCAAGAATATCAATTTCCGATACTCTTTGGCTGAACACAACACAATGCGAATGGGAAAAGGTGAATGATAAATGCAACATGATTAGGAAGGAGGAATGGAACTGGATTATCTCCAGTTCCAACCACGGTTATGGAACCGACTTGATTGTATCTAAATTCTACGAACATTTCAAAATGTGAATTCATAAGAAACTATTTTGACAATAAGACGCCGCATAATTTAAAAATACACTAAGTATATACTTGGTAAATCAAATGTAGTTCACAAGAATATTAATATCAAAGTGTCTATGACGCAAAGTTCCGCATAAAATCCCAAGTATTCTATACCTCTTGACTCCGTGCCAAAGCTCTGATTTATTGATACAGCAACCTACTGTGTTTTCTAGCAGTTTTGGTAAAAAAATTAATCAAAAATGTACTTCAAATCTCCCAAGAGCAATGCAAAGTACAGCTCCGTGGCCATACATTTCCGTATAAGGGAACAATAAACGGGATGGCAGAGTAACAACTTCCTTTAAAAAGAAAAATCCTATACAAGAGGTAAATTCAATTCGTGTGAAGGTGTAAGAAAAATAACGAAATTAAGTGGAAAGCAATAAATACACTTCCGGCTTTGAAAACGACAGCCACGACAGTAACGGGCTACAGATGTAATCTTGGGTGCTTCATAAAAAGGGACCGCTTCTTAATTTTTGGGTTTTTCTCAGATTCCCAAGACCTTATTAATACCCTACCTTTAGCAATTTTCAGATTTTTTAGTTGATCAAGTAATTTTGCTCCCAAGTTTACTTTCCCAAGATTATCTGGTGTTTTATGTGAATGAATCAATGTGCTTATAGTGAGATTGCAATTATACGAGAGGGTTCTACGAGGCTCTGGTGGTTTCTTCAGCATGACGCAGCTTAAAAGTGTTTATTTACAACTGCATGAAATGCGCTGCATAATTTTGTTTTCATAATTATCATGTGCCAAAGTCTTTCAAGCCTTTTAGTACGTTTCAGTTGCTGAGAAATGGTATTCGGAAGGGAGTGTTGGTCTAGCATACACTCGGTGTCGAATAGTTATATCATTCTTCTTTTAAAATAGTTGTTTCACCCTGTCGGATTGTAAATGCACTCGACCTAAACTTGCAAAATACTCGTTGGAAGAGGAGGAGCCCTTGGGAAAATTGTGTAAAATGAATAAAGATAAGCATGATAGGTCAGTTACCGACTTATACAAAACTGTGAATTTCAATGGCAATATATCAAATCGATTCAATATCTTCACTCCGGGCAATGATGCCACATATGGCTTGGATGGTTATAGTGTTGCTAACATGCATCAAGTAAAAAAAGTCTTGTTAAAGAGGGGTCACTTTCTTGTTTTAATAGCTAATAAAGTGACTAGAGATACACAAATCCCTGGGATGCCATCCATGCTCCGCTACAGCAAACTTCAAAAAACTTGAACAGACGCTGACCATCGACCAATTGTAATCTGATTTTCAAAAGAAACTCCGGTCTACGCTGGTAGTTTTAAGTCTTTGAACATAGACGTACGTAATATGTTTCAAAGCTTTTGGATTACAAGTGTTTTGGATGGTAGTGAAGACTGCGTAGTATCAGAAAGGAACATATTATCTGGACAGAAAAAGTTGTTCTGTGGTCAGTTTATTACCGGCCCAACCCCAAAAAGTTTGAAAGAACTTTTGAAACTGATTACTCCACTAAAAGGAATAAAACGCAGAGATATGAACCAAAACTGCACCATTTGACGAAGGAACAGATCTACTGGTCTGTGAGGGAAAAGTTCTCTAATAATCACTAAGAAGTATCAGATAACGAAAATGATAGCAGGGGAGTTCCTGAGGCAATTGACAACAAAACTGCTGAACAACGAACTGTTCCAATACAACTGGTACCAGCACCAATCATGTTATTAGAGAAGTGTGACAAAAACTGCATTTGTAGACAAATTGCTTTTGAGCATTTTCTGACACTTCTCACAAATTTTAAAGGAAATTATTGCTGCTAGAAGAATCGTTGAAAGTTGTATTCAGCGTTTCCTTGAGAGCAACAATGATCCAGCAGACGATATAGTTGAGAACATATCATGAACACGTCATGTGAGGCCACAATGAACTAGATGATATGCCAAATTTGCTCGAAAATGTTTTTGATTAAGCAGACACCCTTAAAAAACTATGACATTATGTGAAAAATGTATTTTCAAAAATAAACTGATTTCATTAAACAGGAAAATTTATAAGCACTTAAGCCCTAATATTCTTTTATTGATGGCCTCAATTATGATTCGTTTAAAATGTTCTGACCATGTTTCTCCTTTAATTAAAATTTGGAAAAAATTCTCATACACTTAACTATTAAGACCCCTCATATCACGTACCCCAGAGTGGTAAGCAGCAGGTGAATGGAGCTCAAACAAAGTTACTTGGGGTCAAAAAATAAGAATGAAGCTTATCAGACCACTTCCTTATGCAACAACCTTAGGAAAGACTAAGCCTGGAGATGTCAGATCCATGTGGCAAGACTTGGGGAGCTGAAGCAAAGGAAGGGTCATTAACACTGGAAACTTATCTCTTAACCTGGTTGCAGGGACTCAGGAAGCAAGAAGGTTAACAACTGAATAACATAAACAGCTAACATCAATAAATATGTGACGTTAAGAGACCAACAATTCAGCAAATATATTAGTGTATTTCCCACATCATCAGACCAATCTGAAACATATAAAGAATACCAATAAATACCAATAAAATCAATAAATACATTTAAATTCATACTTTTGTGACTGTTTTCTGTCGGGGTTCTTTTCAATGATTTTTGCCATTGTGTCATATTCTAGAGGGGAAGAACAACCACAATTCATGAGATATTAGCTCTGTTTAACTTACGTAATTTATCTTTATAAAAATAAAGAAAAAGCACAGTATCATGCACAGTTGATAACCAATATACTAACTGAAGTTGGTAGCAAATTTGGTACTAACCAAAAGTGAAGTGAGCTTTGATCAATACAGTATTGATAAAGAGGCACTTGAATTGTCGTTTCTTATTCTGGTATTATATATGGAACCATTTCTTCATATTTTTATTGACTATAAGGATAAAGCAATAGTTATACTCTTTGTCAGGTGAGAAAACTAAAGTAAGAACAGGCCTTAATTGCTGTTTCAAAAGAAACCTAACAAAAGTTGCTTTGCTTTACAATATTATTGTTTTATTTAAGTGGCACTTGAAACTCAGCTAGGGTATTAATTACATTTACATGATGGCCTTAACTCACTGTAAATATTTAATTGACTAAAAAGTATAACAGTAGCTTAGATACCCAATTCCTATGAGGTAATTTTAATCTTAGTTTTCAGATATTATCTTTGCTTTGCTTTCAAGCTATGTTAAGCTAATTAGTCTGTATTACTGTAACCATTTCCACTAAAATAATTATGAGAAAAGATAAGCAAGGCCTGTAAAATAGCAATATTCTTTGCTAATCTGAACTGTATTCAATGCAATTCACTAACTGATGTCCCAAAGTTTATTAGGCAGAAATGTAAGACTTTTGTCAAAGAAGCATTATCTACAATTTTTCAACAGTAATACTGAGCTTCCGGTTAGCTAAAAAATTTATATCATGATACCAAATACTGACAATGTCCGGCAGCTTCCAGTATTGTGGCTATGGGTTACCATCCCTGACCTCTGTGTGATTTCAATGAACTGCATAGTAAATGATCAGAAAACAAAATAATGTCAACGTTCCTCCAGAAGTCAGGCCATTGTCTGAGGCAACAAAAATTGACAACTACCATGATGTAATCTGGTGCTCAAGGAAATGAAATGGGAAATTTGGCTGACGTGACGAGAAGCCAAGGTGTACATGTCCTAAACAGTGCTCTGGCCCTCAGTACTAATGATTNCTTGGGGTCAAAAAATAAGAATGAAGCTTATCAGACCACTTCCTTATGCAACAACCTTAGGAAAGACTAAGCCTGGAGATGTCAGATCCATGTGGCAAGACTTGGGGAGCTGAAGCAAAGGAAGGGTCATTAACACTGGAAACTTATCTCTTAACCTGGTTGCAGGGACTCAGGAAGCAAGAAGGTTAACAACTGAATAACATAAACAGCTAACATCAATAAATATGTGACGTTAAGAGACCAACAATTCAGCAAATATATTCGTGTATTTCCCACATCATCAGACCAATCTGAAACATATAAAGAATACCAATAAATACCAATAAAATCAATAAATACATTTAAATTCATACTTTTGTGACTGTTTTCTGTCGGGGTTCTTTTCAATGATTTTTGCCATTGTGTCATATTCTAGAGGGGAAGAACAACCACAATTCATGAGATATTAGCTCTGTTTAACTTACGTAATTTATCTTTATAAAAATAAAGAAAAAGCACAGTATCATGCACAGTTGATAACCAATATACTAACTGAAGTTGGTAGCAAATTTGGTACTAACCAAAAGTGAAGTGAGCTTTGATCAATACAGTATTGATAAAGAGGCACTTGAATTGTCGTTTCTTATTCTGGTATTATATATGGAACCATTTCTTCATATTTTTATTGACTATAAGGATAAAGCAATAGTTATACTCTTTGTCAGGTGAGAAAACTAAAGTAAGAACAGGCCTTAATTGCTGTTTCAAAAGAAACCTAACAAAAGTTGCTTTGCTTTACAATATTATTGTTTTATTTAAGTGGCACTTGAAACTCAGCTAGGGTATTAATTACATTTACATGATGGCCTTAACTCACTGTAAATATTTAATTGACTAAAAAGTATAACAGTAGCTTAGATACCCAATTCCTATGAGGTAATTTTAATCTTAGTTTTCAGATATTATCTTTGCTTTGCTTTCAAGCTATGTTAAGCTAATTAGTCTGTATTACTGTAACCATTTCCACTAAAATAATTATGAGAAAAGATAAGCAAGGCCTGTAAAATAGCAATATTCTTTGCTAATCTGAACTGTATTCAATGCAATTCACTAACTGATGTCCCAAAGTTTATTAGGCAGAAATGTAAGACTTTTGTCAAAGAAGCATTATCTACAATTTTTCAACAGTAATACTGAGCTTCCGGCTAGCTAAAAAAATTATATCATGATACCAAATACTGGCAATGTCCGGCAGCTTCCAGTATTGTGGCTATGGGTTACCATCCCTGACCTCTGTGTGATTTCAATGAACTGCAAAGTAAATGATCAGAGAACAAAATAATGTCAACGTTCCTCCAGAAGTCAGGCCATTGTCTGAGGCAACAAAAATTGACAACTACCATGATGTAATCTGGTGCTCAAGGAAATGAAATGGGAAATTTGGCTGACGTGACGAGAAACCAAGGTCTACATGTCCTAAACAGTGCTCTGGCCCTCAGTACTAATGATTGTTTACAATGGCAATGATGATAATCTACCAAAAACACAATTGAATGAAGATATAAGGTTAATGAGTCTGCTTCATAATGAGGTACTTAGTAACCTGTGTTCATGCAATTTTTCACAATACAGTGCAAACTAAATTTTATATATGCAGATCTGGTAATGTTTAATTTAGTCATAAGTAATAAGGTTTCCTAGTATCTTAAAAGACATGATAGTGACTATAACATAACTCTGTCATGACACTGTCCTGGGTCATGCAAAAGGCCCAATTGAAACATAATGCCTATAATATGCATCATCATCGTTATCATCATCTAATGGGAGGTTCAAAATAAACCGTTGTGGCTCTCCATTTCCTTCTCATAATCATCATTGTTCGACCTCAGTCAAGATGATGGATTGAACAACCTTCCTCCAGTAGTCTCGGTCTTCCATAGCTGCTTTAAGGTCTTGACCTGCTAAGCCACTATCTCTTATAATGGTATCTAAGAAAGTCAATTTGACAGAGCGCTTTCCAATGGGTTAGGGTTTCCAGAGTACTAGTGATAAAATCACTTCTGAAGTTGCTCTATGGCAATGGCCTGCAAATTGTACTCTTCTAGATTTGACCAAACTAGATACTGGTGAAAGGTTGCCATAAACCCTTGGTTGGATGTTTTTTCCAAGTGGTTTTGTATACCACCCATCTAAATGCTTTTCTGCTCTTTTAGATACAGTCCAAGTCTCTGATCCATAGAGCAGAATTGGTTCAACGAGCGGCTGAAATATTTTGACTTTGATGGTAATGTCAAGATGTTCATAGTTTATGCAGTTTGTTGCACGCTGACCATGTCATGCCTTTCCTAACAAGAAAGGCGTGAAATTTTTCTGAAGAAGAAATAAAAGAACCGAAGTATTTGTAATCATCTTTGAATTTTAAGTTAGTTCCAGGAAGAGTTTTAATTGGGTCATTATTTGACTGAATAAAGCTCATATATTCAGTTTTAGACTCATTAAGATGTAGGCCAACACTGTTGGTTGCTGACTCTAAAGACAATAAGAGCGTTTGAGCATTTGCTAATGACCCACTTTTAAGAGCAATGTCATCAGCAAGATCTGTGTCAGTGACGTTTACAGCTGGATAACGAGAACTTTTTCGGGGTATGATTTCAAGGCCTTTGTTACTTATAGTGTCTATTGATACTCTTATAATGTAATCAACAACTACAATAAATAGAAATGGTGCTAGTGTATCACCCCGTAGAATGCCTGTTAAAATGTCAAAGGCTGGTGTTCCTCCATCTTGACTCAAAACTGTAGCTGTAGTATTAGTATATAAGATCGTAATGGCATCTATTATTTCATCTGGAATACCATAAAGTTGGAGTATTTTAAACATCAAAGATCCATCAACAGAGTCGAAAGCCTTACTAAAATCAATGAATACTAGGGCTAGTTCACGATTGCAGTAAGACATCTCCTCAATGATCCGGCGTAAGGCTAAAATTTGGCATAATGTTGATTGTCCAGAACGAGAACCTTTTGATTCTTTCGGAGAAGTGGATCAACATGTGGTATAAGCCAGTTTAATAGTAGTTTATTAAAAATCTTTGCTGCTATTGGCAGCAAAGATATACCTCTATCGTTGGTAGGTAGAGATAGATAACCTTTCTTGGGAACAGGTATAATTTGCGACTTTCACCAAACATCTGGGCATACTTTATTTTCAAAGCAGAAGTTACAAATAATTAATAAGAGTTGGTGGAAACTATTGTCTTTCCAAATAATGGTAGGAATGTTGTCTGGTCCAAATGCCTTGAAGAGTTAACACTATTTAAAGCAGTTTTTAATTCCCTGTAAGAAAATTTAGATGTTGTAATGTTACGTGGTTTAGAGACCGGAACCATTTTTCTCACCTTTTTCCGCCGTCTCCTGTTCGGGTAGCGGGTGCAGGCCAACGCTTCACCACTCCGTTCCATTTTGTCCTGTCAAGAGCATCGTCCTCCTGCAGGCCACACACTTGCAGGTCCTTTTTGACGGTATCCTCCCACCTATGTTTGGGTCTACCTCGCTTTCGTTTGCCACTCATCTGCATCTCATAAGATCTTCTCAAGAGACTGGAACCATTGGTAGTGTAAAATTATCTGAAAGTTCTGTTTGTTTTCCTAAAAGATTGTTAAAATGATTGAACCAGCTGTTGAACCTATTTTCAGCAGTACCTCCTTTTATTCTGGTGGTTGGTTTTGAACGGGTTCCTGAAAGTTCTTTGATGATTTTCTACGCTTCATGATGCATATTACTAACATGAAGCTTTTCAAGATTGTCGATTTTTCCCATAATGTATGAGGCTTCAGCATTTAGGTATGCATCATCTAAATATTTTTTGGCTTTGTCTGGAAGTTTTTTCAATCTTTTTGTTGGTGTTTGGTTATATTTTGCTGAGATG
>RDPX01000046.1:298781-329351 GCA_003991215.1 Morbakka virulenta | reverse complement strand
TTGCTCTTCTGGCTCTTCAGTACTAAAATTATTTTGTATATTTTCTTAACTATGGGTCCAGTTTATAAGTACATACTAATTTTTGCCCAGACATGTTTGCTCAGCCACATTCTTCGTAACTCTAACTGTTTAATAACCAAACTGGTCTTTACATAGATATTCTTAAGTGTTTGGCTTCAAGCATTAGAGCAGTATTTTCAATATCACTTCAAATGGACAGAATATGGGGTTGATCATCTTGTGCTCTTTACAGTAAACTTTGATTTACTATGGTGCAAATGTGCACCAGTGCTGATCAAGTGTCTGAAAACTAAATGAACAATCCATTTTGTATCTATCCAGAGCAATTTCTTGTCTTGTCCTCCAGAGGTTATAACAATATACATATAAAAATGCCAGAATAATATAACATAAAACAAAATAATCAATCAAATAAATACAAATACAGCTATATATAAAAAATCACAGTCAAGTTTCCTCAGATAATCGATATGTGGCATTTATCTAAACCCAATATAGATTACTATGAAAGTTAATAATTTTTTGATACTGTAAAATAAAAATAAGTACCAATTTCAAGAAAAAGTGCTTCATAGTTTTCCTTTTCAGCAATATTCATTTTGTATACCATATAGTTCTTGGTTATGTAGTATTCACATTGTTTTATAAGTGATATGATTCGCTGGTAAGTTGTTTTCCTGGGGGAATGAATGAGGCTCAAAATAATAAATAAGCACTGTTGCAATGAAAGAACAAATACATAAAATACACATATACATATATGTGTTAATGTAATATATATGTTTAATGCATTATTATGGTATTTTTTGGCAATGATGTTATGGATTTAGTATTGTGATATCTTGTGTGCCATGAAGAAAGTGTCTCAAATATTCATCTGATAATATTGGCAATTATAAATATTCACATATTATTTACTTCATATCTATTCACTTCCTGTTATTTTAGCACATAAAATTAAAGACAGAAACAACTAATATTATCCAACAGAGATGTTTCAAAAGAAGTTGGAAGGTAACATCCACTGTGTTTGGGGGCAGAGTTTTAACAAGGTACTCTTTACAAGTTACTCCATTCAAAACATGAGTTAGTGGCATTCTACATTGTAGCTATCTTATCTGAATATGTGTACACTAGTTTATGCTCAGCCACTTTTACAGGCCACCGAATTTATCACCTAATTTCTAAGTAAAAACCAGTGTTAAAGTGCACCTTTTAATGGTGAAACTTTTCTTTCCCTTTTAATGCAACAGCTCAATTCCTTTGGTTTGTTATCACTCTCAATACATTTTTATCAAGTAACCAGAAACGAAGACTATGTTTTCCATCAACAAGTAATATTGGGGCATTCTGCAGAATACTAGGTGCATCAGCTTTCTATGTCAAGTAAACGAACAACTTTTTAAATAAAATCCAACTACTCAATAATACCAATAACATTTTCTTCTTGGTTGCAATTACTTTTTTATGTTTTTAAATCAACTAAGATGAGATCATATTTTTGATTGCTGTGGAAGCTATATGAATATATCAACAAATACTACAACATCAAAAGTATGAATTTACAAACTAGTGACGTTTTACGAAGAATTCAGATGTTTCCAGGGTCATAAACAGATTCATAAACCTTAAAGATACCGTTAATGTTATTATTCGCACTCATGCGGTGAATGTAACAGTAATGTACTCAACCTATGTTATATAAAGGTATTATGTACAAAATACATGACACATTATATCATGCTTTTATATTGTTTTTAGATTACAAATACTAATAAATTGTATTCCACTTTCCCCCTCTTTTAACATCGAAGTATATATGATTGTATGAAGGCATTACTAGCCTCCTGCAATATATTCCTGGAATATGAAAACCGGACCCAATGGAAGAACAGAACTTGTATATTAAGTATATTTGTATATATCATTTTTTGAATTAAGTATTCTGTAAATAGATATTCGTAATAATAATAATAATAATAATAATAATAATAATAATAACAATAATAATAATAATAATAATAATAATAATATAACAATTAAGATAGGACCTTGTGGTCATGGTTATAATTACAGGCCTGTTTAATCTTCAAAATAAATAAAATTACATTACTAGAGGGTCTTTATTTATACCAAGTCTGCCAGAAAATAGTATCTATATCTGCTGGGAATTAGAAAAGTGCACGTGGATCATTGTTTACTAGTAGCTTAGTTGCTGAACTTGTTTACCTTTCATCATCGTCTTCTTCTGCTGTGTAACACCATTTCAACACAGTTTTGAGCAAGGTTTGAATTCTTCTATCATCGCCAGTCCCATCACCATCATACAGAAGCCGTTTGCGTATAATATCATCTAGAGAATTAGATATTAAACAGATAATCATTTATTACATGTAAAAGAAGCCACAGGAACTGCCAAGTTAACCTGAAATCAAACTTGGATTCAAACTTACCTTCGTTAACCATCTTGTTAACATCGAAATGTTTCCCAGCATATCTTCATGTATGATAACACAGAATAGTTTTTGAAAGAACCAGGTCACACGGAGGAGGCGTGGAATAAAGTGTCTCCCAGCGGGTGCATACTGATATGAAAACCCTAGCTCCAAGGATTAACACAAATTTACACCTCTTTCTCGGTGAATTTACAAATAAGGATAAGTTTCTCTTTTTATAACGAAGTGCACCCGTCGGGTAGTGTTTCAGATGGTATTCAATACTCAAAATTTTTGAAAGCAAAATTGTCCCAGGCGGACTTCGAACCCGAGATCTTCTGATTAACGATCAAATGCTCTTCCTCTGAGATACTGGGGACTTGCTTCTAAGGAGAGAGAACTGAAATGTCATACCTTTATGAGTAATGTTACTACATGCCTTTCCCCCTAGAGACGACGTGCTAGGCCTCGATATCCAACTAACAAACGTTTGATGCTATGTCAGTGCCAGAGAGTTTGTTGTGAGTCTCGAGGTTGAGGCTGACTGTGATGAATGGCGTCATTGATGACATATGAGATGAAATTGCCTGTTGTTTTTTGTCTTGGACAAAGGTAAGGAAAATTTCCCCCAAACCTGCTTTTTGATTGCTGGTCGGCTGTCTCATGTTGAGGTAACCAATTTAGATGGTATTGAAATGCTATAACTTTTTTAGAAGCAAAATTGTCCGAGGCGACCTCGAACAAGAACCTTCTGGTTACCGGTCGGATTCACTTCCACTGAGCTCCTGAGATGTTGATTCTCAGGAGAGAAAGAATTGGAATATCATAACTTTGTCGAGGATGTTACTGCTGTGTCATCTTAAAATAACCGAGCCTTTATTTCAAAAAAATCCGTACCTCCATCTGGAAATATGATTATCGCTTTTAAATTCTGACATAATATCATGATGGTTTTCACTGTAACGTGAGTTACATAACAATCAAGTGGGATTTTCCCTATCTTCTCGCTATGAATTAAATCAAAATTCTTTGGAAAAGTGTACCAACAGTAACAGGCAGATTTTTCATACAAACTTCTTCTAATATTTCTTACTTTTAGAATTAGAACAACAGTTGATTTATTTTTCTAGCAACATAGTATTTTATATATTCTCCACAGCTGAGATTAGTGTCATGATTTTACAATTCCCAGTTATTCCAAGATCTCCCTATTTTTGTATTACTTGCTAAGAAACATAAAGGTTTAGAGGCACTAAGTATACGGAACTTTGAAGAAGAAGAAAAAAGTTAAGGCCTAGTGATAAGACAACCTTAGACTTGACCACATACAAATCATGTAATGTAGGAAAGCAACTAGAAGACAAAGAGTTCCACAATCATGTAGTCCGAGGAAAATTACTGCAATCATAGTAAGATTTATTTCAACGAAGGACAACAACTGCATAAGGGTGAAGAGGTTGAGAGCCACGAGTCATACGAGATGCAACAAACTAAGCTGGTACCAACGAGGAAAGCTTATCAGAAAAGACTAAGGCAAACCACATTCAGTTGATGAGACAAGTTGAAAAGTAGCAGCAAGACTTGGACCTTTAAAGTTACAAACAAGTATTGCAACACGATCAAGAAGATCAAGATACGATGACAGAGTACCTGTCCAGATGTGGCAACAGTAATCCATGCAAGAAAGGATATTAGATTTATATAGTTACAAGATGGCCTCAGGTGTAAGTTAATTTCTGGCACGACACAAAGAACCAAACGTTTTAGAAACAGGTTTGAAAATAGATTAAACATTGGAGCCCCAAGAAAGATCTGGAGAAAGTGACAAGCCAAGCATCCTTATTTATGAACATACCTCGAGAGAAGAAGCAACTTCGCCGTTAGTATCAGAATAATATTTTATGAATATTCGAGGAAGATAAGGTATTGGCTTTCTATTGAATGACATCAGTTACGTTTTAGCTGCATTGAAAGCAACCAACCACTTCCTTTCTCATCCTCCGACACACTGCATGTCCGATTTTAAATCTTACGCAAGTTTGATCTGTTCCTGCTCAGTTGTCCTGTGGTTAATGCCAGAGTACATCTTGATAAATTGAAGCAAGTTATCAGGAGGATCATTGATGTAAAGAAGAAAGAGACCCAGACCAAGAATAGAACTTTGAGGAACGCCAGCATTAAAGGAATATTAATCAGATGTAATTCCATATAATGTGACAAGGATTTTATGATCTGAGAGGGCTAAATAATTTCAAAGACCCTTCCAAAAAAACAAAACCCAAAAAGCTTAAAAAACAAGCTAATGTGCCACATTTTACCAAATGTCTCGGAAATATCAACTCTTTAGCTCGTCCTTCATTATATTTATTATATTTATGCATTAACCTATAGATACGTTCCCTGATTACAGTCGAACGACCAGCAGTGGAGTGAGGTCATCTAAACCGGTACTGATTACCAACAAAGAGACCCAGGTTTTACGAGAATTCTACCAGTGCATTGTTGATAATTCTTTTAAAGACCATGCTAATGACAGAAGAAGACTGACAGGTCGATATTTGCCAGGACAGGAACAAAATTAGGAACTTTCCAGGAAAGAGAAAAATACGACTCCGATAGGCAGAGGTTAAAAAGTTTGGACAGCAAGGAAGATAGCTCAGAAGAGTACTCTTTCAAGAACCACTACAATCAAATGTGAACCATGAACTTTAGGTTGATCAAACCTATGTATAATCTTTGCAACCAGCTTTGGATTAATGATGATAGAATCTAAGGTATGATCAGGTTTTGAATGGAAATCTGGGAAGGAAACATCAGTGTCTTTCAGAATGGAATTGGTGGGAAACAATCTAGCAATACAAGAGCCTTTTCTCTAAAGCTCAGAGAAAATTCAACACCATCAGGGAGTGGAGGGATAACCGACTTGCCAGAATACATAACACCATGTTAAGTCTTTCAGATATTTGGACTTCCAAGTCTTTGAGTAGAAATAGATTCTCGAACTCGTCATAATAACGAGGTTTAACATCATAAATAACCCTCTTATAAGCATGGCTAGCACTTCCCCCCTCCCCCCCCCCCGAGATACAATAAATTCATTACTTTGAAATCGAACATAGAAATGATCACAACGAGCAATGGCAGAAGAACAATGAGCATTGAACGTTAGGGGAAATAAAGCTAAACTTTGTAACTGCAACCAGCTACGAATATTTCACTACCAACTTGTACTTATTCTATAAATTCAACTGCAGCATCAAAAGCGGAGTAGCTAAAGACTGAACCCCGTGGAATATCATCAAGAAGTTGACAAAACGCGTCCCAGTCAGCCTGCTATAAAATTTATATTTTTCAATGATATGGCTTTCAACAAGATTTGAAACATTTACCTTAACCTGAACATTGACAATAACATGACCAGAAGATCCAAAAGGGGGGAGAGATGGAACTGTAAACTGCTAAGGAACAAAAGTAAAAAAGAGATCTACAAGAGAGGATTTTTCCGAGTCTGAAACATAAACCTTGTTGGAAAATCAATAAACTGTAAACAATCATGGGCAAGAGCAAAGTTGTACGTAACTTCTACGGGGTTGTCAGTTCTGTCAAAATTACTTTATCAGGACATATGATAAGAATAGAGGTTATCAAAGACAAATTTGTTAGCAGTGAAATGCTTGTTCAACGCTATAATCACTGGAGTCTGATAAAGTCTCAATAACGTGGGAAGGATACAAGAAAAATAGGTAGCAACTGGCCTAATGAAGAGACAATCCACTTTGGCACATAAAAGACTTGTCTCCAGAATCAAGTTCTTTTACTCAAACAACTGGAAGATCCAGACCGGCATAAATAGTAAGACCATTAAGATGAGTTAGAGGGTCTGGTCGAAATAAAGGTAAATAGCGAGTAACATGGAGATCCCTATTACTAACACTGTCATTGGGACTTTTCTCACAAAGTGCAAGAATATGAGGTGAGTCAGAATGAAGGAGAGCTTTCACAAAAAAAGTTGTAACGAAGACCTCTGAAATTACTGAAAGCTAAAAAGCGAGTGTTTTTTAGGAAAACAGGTTATTCCGGGTTTGTGTAGAGCCAGTACTACCACCACTCGAGTCTGTACTTAGGAATATGGAATTAGTCTTCGGTACGAAGGTTCTTTGCATTTCCTGACCACCGAAGGTCTGCGGTTACTGGGGACATTCGCTTGATCTAACTAGTCATTGGTAAAACGGAATAGATGACCGAAACCATCACCAAGGCGCAGACCATCAGCATGTCAACTAATTGAGCCCTTTGGTGATAGGGGTGGAGTGACAACAGACCACACATAAAGAAAAAATATATCAGTTTTGGAGACAAAAAATTAATTTTACAACACAATTATATTAATATAAGTATCTTGGTTGTATCATCAAACCAAACCTAAGCATGAATTCAAACTTCGAAAATAGCTATAAGAAGTCAGGCAGTAGATTGAGACTTGGTTATGAATTACGAACACACATGAGACTTGACACCTGCACCACCGTCTACAAATTGATTATCATACCCAATCTTACGTATTGTGGTATTTTACATCTCAATAAAGCACAAACACTTATCAACAAATCAAGCGCCCTGTATGAAGAAGGATATCAAGTAATCGCTAATGATAAACTCATGTACATCAAATCACAAGAATCAATCATCGGATCAAGGGCTTTACTGACCGTACAGCAATAGAAAAGAGTTTTTTTTCAATTGAATATTAGAATTAATTTTTCCTTTGTGTAGTCTTATCATGCTAATTCCATGTTCAGAGAATTTTACCTTTTTGAAAACTCTGTTATTTACGCAGGTTAACACTCTACAAGAATGCTTTCTGATAGTTTCCCGTATATGTATACAACCTAAATTTTTTATCCGTATTGTTTTAATTTCATTCCTAATAATAAAACGACAGTTGAAATTTAAGTGCTTTTGGGTTCAAACATCGGATACTGTTATGCAACTTAAGTCTGATTGGTGAATTGGAGCTCATTGTTTTTTCAAATAACAAGGGAAGCATATTTTATTTCTTCCGTTTATAACAATGTTCAAAAAACGTTTTTGAAAATTTACATTCTCATGCGGAGTTATGCTCTGAAAGTCTTGATTTGAAAGCTATTTTGACAATCTCATTATTTTTTGTCCTTCATACCTGTGCAAGAAATGGCACGGATTCAGAAGTCTTTCTTACCTTTTTCTACTTTTAAAGTGAATATTTAAGTCGGAAAAAACATTTGAAATTTCTCTGCTTTTGACAGACTGTAAAAAGATAGATAAACTGTGCCTATTTGATTTAAAAGGAAACTAGTTAAAGACTTCCTTTCTATCTGAAAATGGTTAAAATCCCACCCTCGAATAAATGATTAACCCCATGAGAAAAGGGTTAGTTTCTTTTAACTAAAAACAAATCTTGATTGGCTGATCATCGAGGGTACCGAAGACGATGAGGATATTAATATAACTACATGATGATATGACAATGCTTTGCATTGAATAAATCTTGATAAAAAATTCTTTTTTATTGGTTTATTTGATCCTCTTTTCTGATTTATCGTAATCGTTCAAATAAGTGCTCAGGCTCTTATTTAATTTTTATGCTTTTCAAAGGAGCGCTTATTCGAGAGGGGCGCTTATTTGAAAGGGGCGCTTATTCATATGATTACGGTAGTCGAGGGTGAATTGAAGAAGTTTCCTGATAAGAAAAACAAAAAATAAAAATTGTTAAAGAAAAAGTGTTATTCTTTCTTTTCCAAGTGTTCCCTTTCCTCCATGCAAGGTATTGAATTTTTTAATCGATTTTCTCCGTGAATTCCGAAAATTCGAATAAGCGCCCCTCTAGAACAAAGGGGGGCACTTATTCGAGAGGGGCGCTTATTCAGACGATTACGGTACTTGCTTCGTAATATGGTCATCCATAACTGGGCTTAGATATTGCCTTGAAAGCAATATTTCCTAATGTATATGTTGTTTTAATAATGTTGACCAGTCTCGAATAAAAAGAGAAAGTTAGTTCTGGATATATTTTAGGTTTCTGCTAAATAAGTCCCTTTTCCAAACAAGATGCAAGTTGAACAAGCTCTACCAAAAAACTTGTCGAAATATGCCCATGGTAGCTTATTATTCGAGGATTTTTGGAATGAAACAGCAAAATTTAATCAAAACCCCTCAAAACCTTATATTGTATTCTCATATAAAGTCTTTTCTTAAATAAATAACTTAGGATATTTTATCTACTATATTGGATTTCAATTCTTATAAATAACATTTTTAGATAGAGAGGAAATAATTTGGAAATCATCTTAGAACAACAATTCTTAGATATAAGTAGGTAACACTATTTAAGGTAGGTCAAAATATTCATGGAAAAAAGCGAGGTGATCATAATCAATACCAGCAAGTTATATTTTACAATACGGTATACAAAAATATATAATAAAAATGGAAGTTAATTCTTTGCTTTTCTTTATACTTTGTACTACTTGGATCAATGCAAAACTAAGTCAAGTACTGTCACTTTAAATTGTCTAGTGACACTCTCATGCGTTGTTTCAGTCATGTAGGATACTTGTCAACCATTCAACTACCTTCACTATTATCTACTACTTTTTGTCTCATTTGTTTCAATTTGTTTCACACAAAATTTACTGCAAGGAGTAATTAAGTACCTAACAAGCTGTAGGGCGATAATGTAGAACTTTGTAACATAATAAGTTCGAGTGTAAGGGTAAATAAATGGTGGTTTCTTTAAAACTAGGATAAAGATATAGCCGCATCGAGTAGAGAGTTCCCTTCTACCCAACATAACCAGGTTCTTGTTGAGGCTGGCTTGCCCTACAAGTCGAGTGACAACCGTCATGTTAGCTACCAACGGTTGCTATAAGCCAAAGTTGCTTGTCAGCCCCACACTCAGGGGGGGTACCGAGGGGATTATGGAACCTATAAGCTAATTACTTTTTTGAGTGTATTAACTAATTAAATTCTGAAGTATTTTTTGTTAACGGTTAAGAACCAAATAAGATAAGGAGCTAGTAAGTGTGTTGAACTGTGTATAGAAAGAAAGACAATAGACAGAAAAAATAAAGTTGAGGCAAGAGATGAAAATTGATCTTAGATTTAAAAACATTCATACCATATGGTGGATGAAAGCGCTCAGAATCCAGAGAGTTCCACAATCTAGCCATCCAAGGAAAGACACTTTATTCATAGAGAGGTTTACTACAACTAGGACAGCACATTCATTAGAATGAAGACGTTGAGAAAAACGAGTTAAAAGAGATGCAAGTAACTGAGCTGACACCAGAAAGGAAAACGGTTCACATCTGAAAACAGCACTCCTTCCAAAGATGAGTAATAAATTTACGTATAAAACTGCTCTTAGGGTATACTTACTTTTTGGCAAAGTATATAGAACTAACTTATTTACAAGCCGACTTACCAAAACATTAAGTGTAAGAACTCCAAAAAAGATCTAGAGAAAATGGACAAACCATCCTCGAAGTGGACCATTTCTCAAAAGGAGAGGCGATCTCAACAGAACTGATTTAAAAATGACCGATCATTAATATTGAAGGAAGATAAGAATTCAGCCTCTTTCCAAACAACAACTATGTTTTCATCTTTATTTATAAATAAATTGCTTGCAGCTACTAGTTGAACTCTTTCTATTAGTTTGTTTGAATTATCAATGTATTCAATGGGGATATTTGATAAGAGGATTTCATTAATCTTTTTTCTTCCTAGGGTATTAAGAAAGTCTCTTTTGAAAATTTTTTAAAAATGTATACAGGCTGGGGCCCAAAACTTTGTTAGAGATAGGCTAAAAATATGTATTACCAAAACCCAAGGAATTGTGTAGCCAATAGCCCCCATCTAGCCCCATGCTCTTAGAAAAGCGATCCTTACAACTTCACCTGACAACACACGATATTCAGGCTATTAGCTAAAAGACTATAAAAAACAATAGCTAAACAAGTCATAGATGTTGATAATGTTAAGACAAGCTCGCACATACACACACAAACTCTCTCTGTGTCTCTTTCTCTGTCTCTGCCTCCCCCTCCCCACTTCTCTCCCTCCCNAATGTATACAGGCTGGGGCCCAAAACTTTGTTAGAAATATGCTAAAAATATGTATTACCAAAACCCAAGGAATTGTGTAGCCAATAGCCCCCATCTAGCCCCATGCTCTTAGAAAAGCGATCCTTACAACTTCACCTGACAATACACGATATTCAGGCTATTAGCTAAAAGACTATAAAAAACAATAGCTAAACAAGTTGATAATGTTGATAATGTTAAGACAAGCTCGCACATACACACACAAACTCTCTCTGTGTCTCTTTCTCTGTCTCTGCCTCCCCCTCCCCACTTCTCTCCCTCCCCACTTCTCTCTCTCTCTCTCTCTCTCTCTCTCTCTCTCTTTCTCCCTCTCTCAGTGGTGAACGTCTTTAAGTTTATTTTTTAAGCCAGTGTTATTATCCTTCTGACGAGGAAAACAACAGTCAAAAACAAAGCATCGGCTAGTAGCACCAACGTTTCTTCTCTAAAAACGGGCAAGCAAGCTCGTGCGCATATTAGAGCTATTAAGTTTTTTGTAAGAACTTTCGCAAAAGTATTTGCTTCTCAGCCTCGAAGATTCTCCCTTCAGACACTATTAGGTTTTTATAAGATTTGGTTCTCCTATTCAAAATCAAGTAATTGACACATAACTTTGTGTCTTTCAATCTTAAATCCAAGAGGAACAAAGAGAAATCACCTGGTTCTTAAATGAAAGTAATACTTCTTGTAAGAATGGAAAAGTCTCTTCAGGAAAGTTATCAAGCATGTGTGATTCATGCATGCTAAGAATGTCCCATAAGAGTAAGTACAAAGGACAGTGTTCATTGATACAAATTTAATCGTTAAACTTCCCTCTTTATTTCTTAGTTATTACTGGACATTGCCATACGACACACTCCCTCTCTTTTATGCGGCATTAAAGAAAGGTTCCCCCAGTGAATATTAGGAATTTTCTGTAAATAAAAGCTCTTGCTAACTATGGAAGACATTGGGCACCCTAAGTTATAAAAGGCTAGGCATTTCCAACGTTGGTTGTTTTATGAACACACAGAAAATCAATTGTAAGAGAATCTAATAAAAGTGATATATATAGTTCTTAATACCGTTGCAAATTTATATGTTAAGTATGAATCTTTTACAATTTAGTTTATGTTATAGTATCCTTCATTTCAATTGTATCTTTAGTTTAAATATTAGGAGGTCGTCTTTGGGAGATGAAATAATTGCCAATGACGACGCATGTCTAAACTGTTCAAAGTTACTAGGCAGGAAAGAATCGTTATCATGTAGTAACAACTGTCGATGTAAATCCAGTGAGACTTTATTGCCTGTTGATGGAAATAAAGGGATTCTCAGTTGCATGAAGCCACAAAGCAATTCAATATTCCTTACATTTGGTAAGACCTGTTTCATTCTGTATTAACCTGTAGACTACTGTAGACTATGAACTGTATCTGTATCTGTATAAATACGTTAGGGCCTTTCAGCATAATTTCAACGGGGGAGAGAGAGCGCGCGGGAGAATTAGACCGGCTTGAGGATGGAAACAGCATAAAGGGACAGGATTGGTTGAAGTAACAAGGGTGAATTTCAAATGCAAGATCAAATTATTTAGTCAAAATATTGATAAAGGTCATTCAACTTAACTATGTTGTAATATTCTGTCTAGTTAGATTGCTGTAAGTATACCTAAAGATGTTTATCCTTTATAGATATAATAATTCCATGGGCCTAAACAGCTGCATTGCGAAGAGCAGTCGTAGTTTGTAGACATCTACTTAACTCCAGCATTCTCTAAAATATTAATAAGTATATTTCTGCACCTGTTTTTCTTTTTACCATTGTCAGGATAATTTTAAGCAATTTTTAGCAGGTTAAATTTTTAGGACATAACTTGCAATGCATGTTTCTGCTTTTTTGGGCTCGACAAGGCGTGTTTAAAATGCTGTAAACAGCTATGTCTTTATGTTTTGTCTTTATGTTTCTACAAATGTATGAATGCTGTCAGAGATTGTGGTTACAAAAATAATGACAACACTAGCTACAAGTGAAAACCTTTTTTGTATTAAAAACTGTGTCCCTGACTTACAAAACATCAGCAAGAATATCTGTTGCCTTCTCACTATTAAACTAGACAATGTTGGTTTGAAATGTCCATCGTGTTCTCCATCTTTTCATCTAAATATTTTTTCGCATCTATCATAAGTTAACTGGAAATCTACCGTAATTACCCCTATTATTTTTATAGTTATAACAACATAGATATACAATTATATCTTTCTTCTTAACAGGATGTAGCTTTAACTTATTGATGTCCGAGACAACACTTCCTTCTTTTGGGAATAAAAAGACTATTCCCTTTTCGTCAGAAAATGGCAGAGAAAATCTGAGAGATTGCAGTATCAAAAAAGAGAACTCGTTTATGTGGACGTCAGCGGAATGGAAACCTATCTTTATAAATAAAAGATTTGTATCAGACTTTAGCATTAGGTTTTTTCGTCAGAGAGCATATATCCAGGTAAGGTAAGCTTTGCCTGAAACTAGGTCAATTGTAAGTTTTCTACTATTCTCCTCTTGCTGAAAGATTAACGACTATAATTCAACAAATCAACTAGGGATCAGTTTTGCCATTTTTGAGTTAGTATTTGATGCATTTACATTTTAACAATAACATCCTATGTTTAACGAGTCCTCAAGGAGACAAAGTAATTACTTTGCAGAGGAAATTCCTCCCTGCTAAAGCATTGTTTTCATACTTTCTTTATACTTTAAGTGGTATCCACAGTTTGTTGTTGTGAAGCTGTTTTTATTACTAGTTGTTCCTGTTTTAAATGGCTAGAACCTAAATTTTTCAAGTCAGATTGCAGTTAACCCAAGTACTTACAATAAACAACAGTCAATGATGAAAGTATACCAAATAGTATAGATTTTACAAAATCCGTGATTTTATAGGCAAAACGCTCACGTGAGCAAATTAAAAATATGATTTCTGCATCTTAATCGAAAAGCCGCGCTATGTCCACGCTTTGTGATTTCAAAGCCCGAACATTCATGCAAACAGAAAAAAGTGACTTTCTCTTCCTACTAAAAGACATACTTAGCTTTCCAGGGTCACTTATTATCAGTTTTTATCGCGGATTATGCCTAACCAATCACTTAGTGATCAACCTTAAAAGCGGCAGCATATTCCAATCTCTGTCGAAGAGAGAAATGTCCACTAAAATCAAAACAATAATTAATATCAACCAGACGCTGCTAAAAATTGAGTAAGTTACTTGTTTATTACAAAATTTGTTGGTTTTTTTAATTGTACATTTTCAGTGGACGAGACCTACGGAAAAATATCATGGGGTACTGGCCAAGCTAGGAATTCAATGTGAAGGCTTTACACCCTCTTGTCTTCTGGTTAAATTTGAAGGGCAAAGAAAGGGTGAGTATTTTTATTATTTATAGTTTTAAATGACAAATAAATGCATTGTTTAAAAATTCGTGAAATGAAATAAATATTGCTTCTAGAGCACAAGTACTGAATATGCAGAAATGACAAAAGTTTCATTTCTATTCCACTTAAATATCTTCACAGCAGCAATTCCTTTATGTGAAAAATAAGAGGAATGCCAATCAAGATAAGAAGCAAGTAAATTATATGGTATTAACTTTGGTATAGTGACCAAGGACTTTTACATACTTATTAAAAGTAACAAAACAGAGTACGATAATGCTTTGGCAATAAGCCTCATTCTCTCCCTGTGTTCCGTTTCGTTAAGTGAATGTGTATAAGTTGACACTAAACAAGTTTGATTTTGTTAAACACACCACGAAAATGTTGCTTCAACATCAATGTTCTTCAATTGAACACAGACAGCATTCGCAAGAGAGGCACTGAGCTAGAACACAAACAATATGGTGGATGTCTTATCACAAACATACATCAAAACATTTTCTACAGTGAAATTACAAAACAGAACATCAGAAAACTAACACTAGTTGAAAGGTACAAAGAATTACAAGCTTTCAACATAAAAACAGGACGCAACAAACACATTACGATAATTAACACCAACATTCCTCCAGAATATTTACAGGGTACACAAGAAAACTACACAGTCGACCTGCAGGCGTAGAATACCCTGCCAGATGTCCTTCTGGAAGGAGACTTCAGTGCTGAACATACAGACTGGTATGCCCACTAAGACATCATAAAAAAGAGACAAAAATTTTCACACAATACTGTACATAACTAGCTGTACATATTAAAAACAGACATACATACAGACATACCACACCAAGCAAACGTCAGTCTCACTTCCCCAGACACAACTTTCAGTTCACCCAATATAATACCATCAATGACATGAAAAGCACAAACAAATCTATCATCAGACCACTTTCCCAGCATAACACTCCACACCTCACTTGACAATTGACACACACAACACACCATTCTTAACTACAAGCATGCTACCTGATATGAGCTCTTGAAAATTACTGAGGCTCATTTTCAGGAGCTAAACATTATACTTAACATAACCACAGATTCCAAAACCATACAATTTAGCAACATAATTAATAACAAAGACAAATGACAATCTGAAAGCCAACAAACAATACTACAATCCAAACTTTACGCCTGACGAACTCATAATTGAACGTAACAAACTACAAAGGAACCCCGCTTACCAACACATACACTAACTTGTTTTTGCTTTCAAGCTTATTTTCCCAGTAAATGGGGCTCACAAAGTGCCGTTCAGAGGGAGTTTGTTTTAGCAACGAGGAATTGCATGGTCGTATGCCTTTCCTGAGGCACATTGAATCGAACCAAGAACCTGTCGGTTACGAAGAAAATGGACAAGCCATTAAACAACACACACACACAAACATGAAACAAAAGTCACTTACAAAACTTCCGTAATTTTCCCCACATTTCAGCAACATAATCGCAAAATGCAGATCCAACCTAAACACATTAAATTCACTAAAAACCACAATATTTGAAGAAGACATGGGAACACTCGCTGTTGTACACAATCAATATCTCCACTTCATAATAGACTACATAATAGACAGTCCTGTCTGGTACCCTGCCATATCCACAACACAACTAAACAAATTACAACCCAACCAAAAGAAAGCATCTAGAATTACCCGAGGCAGTACACAAAACCAAGATTTTTACAGACAGACAACAGTAGATATGAGGGACACACAATTCATGGCATCATTCATAAACAATGCAAACAGCCCAACTACTTAGAACGTGATGACTTTCCAACACACACAAAAATAGCAAATTCCATACCACCACCACCACCTTTAAACACTTTCACAAAGTCCAAGAGATAATCCACACTTTATCAGACAAGCACTCAACAACCTCCCTAACAACAAAATATAGCGCATCTAGGTCCTCAGATAACAACATAACATAAAGGTTCTACAATAACGGTCGAAAACAGTCACGGTAGTGATCTTTTTCCGTCATGCGTGCTTCCTGGTGTAACAGAGCAATGGGAGCCGCCGCCATAACAATAACAGCAAAGGGAAACGGCATGGAAATTATGGGTATGTTATTGGGGAGGAATTAGTTAATTTGTTTCACATTACAAGGCCCTCCAGCCTTTGATTTAACACTATCCTGCAGAGACTTAAAAACACCAAGTTAAAATAAACTCGAGAGACGATCAGTCATAAACACAAGGCAAGATTTCTTTCAGCCAATACATAATGACATCTGGATAAAATAGTCTTTAAAATTTGACACATGTTCAAAGTTTTTAAGACCAGTTTTATTACTATATGACAATTTTTTAAAACGATTTTCTATTTTAGCTGATTTTCTCAAAAAGCTTGTAAAGAGTACAGCAAAGCATGAAAACAGGATGAGAAGAAGTACTAATGAAACGAATAAATTGCTTCCTTCGATAAATGGGGTAAGAATGTTTTGAAAATGCCAATTATGTAAATAGCCTAAATTAGCTTTTCAGCAATATTGGTCTATTTCTATTGTTCCCCAGGTAAATCTTTAAAAATTTTTCTTTGCAGATCCAAAGGCCTGTAAATGGTACAAACTCGCCAACGTTAAATTCAAGTTACACCAAACTTATGTATCTGGCAATAGTGTGTGGAGCAGCTCTAGTCATGGTAATCATTCCAGTGATTGCATTAAGTATGAGATATAAGAGAGAAAAAAGGTAATCCATGTTTGTCTTAAAAATTAATTTTCAACTTCTTGTACTTGCATTCTTTATTGTAAGCAATAAAACGAATTTAAATAATCTTTAGAAAACTTTTCAAGTTCAAGGTGAGTTTTAAGCCATATTGAGCAAACTAATTGACGTCGGTAAAGAAGAAAACAGGCCTTATTGTTATTAATAATGATAATTTTTTTTTAACTTCAAGCGTATATTTTTTCACTTAATACAGTTGTATGCCTTGTATACATTACATCATTACCCTAACAAATACCACTCACTATCAAGGCATGGTATCATGACGCACAGAGTAACGTAGTCACCAATAAAGGAGGGGTGGCTGATCCCATGTCTTACTACGTTGACAGAATATGTAATATGTGGTTCGAATTACCACACATGTGATCTTCTTTGTGATATATACTTACTTACTTAGCGTGTCCACTTCACACCTTGAACAGCCAAGTCTTGACACATTCTTGGGCCTTTGTGTTACACTCAGCCAGGTCTTTTGGCAGGCATTCGTTTTTCTGAAGGTGGCAGGTTAATAGATGTTCCATGGTTTGTTCGGCGCCACATGAGCATCTATCACTTGTGGTAAATCCCCATTTCTTCAGAGTCGATTTGCAGCGCCCTGTACCTGCTCTCAGTCGATTTAAGCATTTCCACTCTGGCCAGCGTAGTTGGGAGCCTGGTGGTAATTCTTCTTTTACTTCTAGCGACATTGAAGTATCTTCCGGGAGGCTTTTAATCCGTTCCTTCCACAAAGTGCTTCTGGTGGTTGCCGTGTTTTCTTGTGGTATTACTGTGTGAAGGAAACTTTTCCGAGATTTCAGGCGTGTCGTTGGTGGTACGTGTCCATACAGCGGATGGCGGTTATCATTGGACTGTCGGAATCTCTCTTTGCAGCTTGAAGCTTTTCTCCTGATGTTTGATGGGGCTATGCCGGAGAGGACGTTAACTTTATCTATTGGTGTTGATTTGAGACAGCCTGTGATTAGACGACGAGTTGTGTTGGTAGCTGAGTCTAGTTTTTCCGCGTGGGGGGATCTCTCCCAGACTGGGCAGGCGTATTCTGCGGTTGAGAAGCATAAGGCTAATGCTGTTGAGCGTAAGGTGGCGGCGTTGGCTCCCCACTTAGTGCTGGTGAGTCTGTTTATTATGCTGTTTCTGGCGGAGACTTTGGCTTTTGTTTTCTCGATATGTTTCTTAAATGATAGTGTTCGGTCTAATGTAACTCCGAGATATACCGGGTGACTACAGTGTTCTAGGGGAGTATTTGACCAGGATACGTTTAATTCCCGTTTTGCTTCTCTATTACGTAGGTGGAAGGCGCAAACTTGTGTTTTGGACGGGTTTGCACGAAGGTGGTTCTCTTCGTAGTATGGCGTTAGTTCAGCTAGTGCATTTGATAGGCGGTTCTCTACGACCTTGAAATCTTGATCTTGAGCAGCAATTCCAAGATCGTCCGCATAGATATATCTACGGGTTCCTTCGCTTTTCGGTTGGTCGTTGGTATATATGTTGAAGAATAGGGGGGCTAGTACGCTACCTTGAGGTAGGCCATTCTTGAGTTTCCTCCATCTGCTTTTCTTTCCGGCGAGTTCAACATAGAACATTCTGTTCTCTAGCATGCTTTCGATCAACTCTGTCAGGTGGATGTCTTTCGTCATGTCTAAGATCTTCTGGAGGAGGCGTCTATGGTTTACGGTATCATATGCTGCTGATAGGTCTACGAAGACAGCTCCGGTTATTTTTCCTTCTTCAAATCCGTTTTCGATGTGTTGAGTTAAGTTCAGTATCTGGCTAGTCGTAGATTTACCCGGGCGGAAGCCTGCTTGGTCGGGAATCAGTAGTTCCTCTATGGAAGGTCCTATTCTGTTCAGGATAAGTCTTTCGAATAGCTTATATGTATGGCTCAGGAGGGATATTGGCCTGTAGTTTTTGGGTAGCGCTGGGTCTTTTCCTGGTTTCAGGAGGGCAAGGATACGTGCCTTTTTCCATATCTTGGGAAGTCGGTGGTTGGAAAGACAGCTATTAAACAGATGCAGGAGCCACTTTCTGGCATTTGGGCCGAAATGTATCAACTCTTCTGTTGCGATGTTGTCCAGACCGATGGCTTTGCCCGGTTTTAGGGATTTGATTCCTTCATCAAGCTCTTCTAGTGTGAAGGCACGTGTAAAGCCAGGATCGTTCTGGTACTTTTTCCTGTCAAGTTTGATCTTCTTTGCTTTCCCAGATTTTACATTTTTGAGTAGTTGATGAGCAACTTCATTAGCTGTGACCTTTGGTAGTTGAGGTGGCGTTTTTGGATCTCCTCGGAGTTTACGGATGGTAGACCAGGCTTTCTTGCTATTTTTTGTCATGTCGGTTGATTCAATAAGATTTTGCCAGACTTATTACTGGAATTTGATCCAAAGGACATGGACATCCAGAGGACTTCATTCGTTTAATGATTCTGCAGATTTTGTTATATGATGGCGGACACAAATCAAATTCATGCGTAGGGTTATCAAAGGAGGGTATCCAGTCTGGAACTTGAAAGGCCTTTCTAGGATTAACCGCTTTAAACACTTTCCTAAAGAATACATTACATTTTTCTTTGTCAAATTCGGGAAGTATCCGAGATGGAATTTCAATGAACTTCTTACAATAACCCCAAAAGTTCTTAGAAATCTCTGTCATGATCTTTGTTTAACATTTCTGAGGCTGAAGGCTGCACTTTTAATCTAAGTAGCTTAGCAACAAACCGTATCACTACCGTAAACGCCTTACCTGATTTTTTAACTTTTTAAGTTCGGTTTTCAGCTGTCGTTTTGAGTAATTATTGTATCGTTGCAAGTTCGCTGTTAATTTCATTACTGTCATTGACGGTCCCATGAGTCTCCACAAAGTAGTTTTGTTTAAATTTTCAACGCTAATATTAAGATCTTGATTGAGAACTTCCTCGCATGGTAGATTAGCCTTGAAGTAACTGTTGGCTAATTCCCAGTCTTGTTCATTAACAGGACGTTTGATACCATTTGATTATTATTATTATTATTATTATTATAACATCAATGAAATCATATCGTCAACTGATTGACGTCGGTAAAGAAAACAGGCCTTATTGTTATTAATATTATTATTATTATAACGTCAATGAAAACAGATATATCTTTTTGTTTACAGAAAGAACAAAATATTAAAGGCTCAAGCAAGAGGTAATCTAATCATTTACCTTAATGGTAGATATCAGCTATTGATAATTTTTTATAGAAATACCTGCTAGTCGATAGATATTAATAATGATTAAGCCTTACGCTTACAAATCAAACTGGTTATATATTAAATTGATTCAAGTACAATACTCTAGGGTTAAGGATACGAAAATTAGTTTACATTTAACATTCAACTTTATTTTTAAGATTTTCATAAAGTTCTGTTATTTGAACTGAAAAGCTTTTCTAATATTTTTTTTCAGAAGCCATAGCCAACACCCAAGAGAAATTATCTGTAAGTTCTCAGTACTCTTGTACTTTTAGTTTCTGTATTGTCCTTAAAGACTTTTCTATTGTCTAACAAGTATAACATATACGAAGTATAAAGTGTATAATATACATAAAGTAAAACATGTATAATAGCTTATTTACACCTTTTGTAGAAGGGTATACTAGCTAATAGAAGTAAAGCAAATTTCACCTCACAGACACATACACATGTAAGCAATGCCGTGCTACATAAATTTAGCTAGTATATACCTTTACCAAAATTAATTTCCAACTGTGGTTATTGAATACTCTTACATTAAATAGGTAAAGAGAAAGCTAACAGCGCCAATACTAGCTTTGTATGCATACTTATTATCAAATATTTTCTGGACATAAGGGCAACCTGGTATTATAAATATATACATATATATATATATACATAAACATATATATATATATACATAAATATATATATACATATACATATATATACATATACATATATATACATATACATATATATACATATACATATACATATATATACATATACATATACATATATATACATATACATATATATACATATACATATACATATATATACATATACATATATATATACATATACATATATATATACATATACATATACATATACATATACATATATATACATATATATACATATACATATATATACATATATATACATATATATTTTAATAAAAATATAAATGAGATATGTCTCCTATATAAATTAGGTCGATCATTTTCATACATATTGTATGTATTATATTATATTATTTTATAATATATTATATTGTATATATTACATTTATATATTAATAAATATATATACATAAATTAAAACCTTGTCGTAGGTAATTTAGTAATGAACGCCAAAGTAGATACGACTCTTCTTAATATTTTTCAGATTAACATGGATGCAGAATATAGATCTGCACTTCCTTCAGTACAAAGCGCAGGAGGTTATGCAAATTCATCCACCTTACGAACACTGGATCTCATAATGGCCTATCGCAGAGCATCCAATTCAAGTATTTATGACAGCGGTTCCCATATGCCCAGATCCCGCAGCATTGGTGATTTAAAATCACATGAAAGATTTTATACCCTTGCAAGAAATGGTCCTTCTATGCTATCTGAATTTGGGAAGAATATCCCTAGGGTTAATGCAAGTGCGTCGTGGAATTTGAATATGGCTGGAATTAAAGAAACTGACAACGAAGTGACAAGCCCAGAAGATCCAAAGATCAGTTCTTTACGACATTCAGCCTCAACAAGTGCAATTCCTGATCCAGAAGTTAGCAATCCGGAAAGAGGTCGATCAGTTTCGCTAAGTAAATTGCTCGAACCTGCAGATATCAGAAATGTTTTTTCAGAAGCTAAATACAACCCTTCTTCCAATGACAAATTTTCAAATAAACTAAGTAAAGCAGACGACAATCAACGACAAAATAATTCATTTGGTTCAGAATTTAAAGGCGAATGTGAACAACTTACACCAGAAGATCCCTTCGTTTCCGTTACTTTATCACGTAAGAAGGAAAACACATCACCTAACAGAGACTGCAACGATGACAAAACAGAGCAAATATTCTTTCCATAGCCGAGACTACTCTTTAATGGCTTAGAAGTAAACAAGTGACAATATTGTTGTATAGTAACAAATGCTAAGTCACTTGGTTTGTATTTTAATTGTATATAAATTGTATAAAAATAGAAAATTAAGTAGTTTACTCAATTTTCCGGAATTTACTACAGTACTTCTTAATTATTAAGATTATTAACTATAAGTTATGGGTTATTGTAATTAAAAGAAGTTTAAGAAGTAGTGTAGTAAATAATAAAACTGATCTATTTCATACTAAACTTTAGGCTGCATAATTTCTATTTAAAACAGGAAGAAAATAATGTAACAAGCATCATAGAAATTTACAGGTTCCAACATATGGGCTGCAACTAAATGTTTGCTGGGTCAGGAAAAGCACCTGAAAAAAGGTGACATAAAAAAAATTCAAATATGATAAAATTTGAAATACAAAAATATTTTCAACTGATTTATTCCTTTCTTTATGGTTCATTAATAATAATTTTGTGGTATTGCAATTTGGGTCAGCTGGGAATGAGTTGCTGCTATCGCATATTTCTGTCTTGCTTTGGTAATGCAGGGTGGCTGGTCATAATGATATCATATTGTTTTACTTGTATATGTGTCTGTTTCTCTGTCTATAATTAACTGCCACTCTGTAGCGTGATATTACAAGGCTGGATCCTGTATAGGCGGGCTTTTTTACTGAGTTAAAGGTATAACAGCATATCCATTCATATAAGTGCTTTTAATAATTCTAGATTTCAAAAAAGTACATTATGCAGTCTTATTAAAAAAAACATGATATGGGACATTAAAAAAATTAAGGAATAAAAAAAAATTTGTAGTTATTATATTGTAACAATTGTAACTTGTTAAGAGAATTTGCCCTTATGTTTTTATGTGCGAATTACAAAATTGTAAAGTTTGTTAATATTTCTCGATGATCATGATTTAGCAGATTTTTATAAAAAAAATAATAAAAATTGCAATATCACAAAAATAAAACTCCTTATTTGTGTTTAAATCTGTGTTAAATGTGTTAAATGATTTTATAGAAATTAACGTACTCCTTCAAAAAATACTGTACTGGTTCAAACATCAATATATTCTTTCCGAAAACTATTAAATTAATAGTTTTATTTTAGGATTTGCATATGGAATGTTTTGTTAGTAAATAAAAAAATAGAAAAGCCTAAAAATTTGTATCTACTTTGTACTACTGTTGGTATAAATAATCTGCGTGTAAACTACATGTTTTAGTATAACATGAAAGTTATTGTATAACGTACATATATAATTAACAAATAACAAATGAAAAGCTAAAGCAGAAAGGTGTCTAATAAAACAATTAAAGGACATATCATCAGAAAGGAAGAACTAGAAAATCTTACCCTTACAGGTAGTATTGAAGGCCAAAGACGCAGATGAAGACAAAGATCAATATACTTGAGAAGTCTCAAATGCCATATCAAAATTGTATATCGGCAAGTGAGAATGAAAAGTAAAAGCTGGAGATCTGCTACATACAATGACAGATAAGAATCTGTGGAAGAGCATGATCGTCAACGTCTATAATGTATATGAGATTGTGTATAAGAAATAGTGTGACAGAAAGAACCAATTGGTGATAAGTGACAAAACCACTATTGGTATAAATTGCGTGTATTATATGTATTAATATATGCGTTTTAACTATTTGTAACTCTCATAACAATGGTTTCCGTTTTCTTGCAATTTCCAGCCCTTTCCTTCCAACTTGCCCAACTATCTTGTAGCCTTTGTAAACCTTGTTCTGAGCCTGCAACCATTTTTAATCCCTCGAAAAATCTTTTCACCATAAAGGTTGAATAAATTATCTCTGTCTTACTCCTCTCTTAATCTTGATGTAATTACTTATCTCTTTATCAACTCTCATACAAGCAGCTTGGTCCCAGTATATATTTTATATAAAGCATAAATCCGTCCCATCTAGATCTAATCCCTAAAGATCATTAAATAACTTTTCATGTTGCATCGTATCAAATGCTTTGGTGTAATCATTGAAACGACCATACAGATGTCTTTGCATTTCTATTGCTCTTTCTGACAGCATCCGTACCACAAAGATTGAATTCACATCGTTCTTTACCTCTTGTCTGTTTTTTCCGCGGGGCTTCTCCATGATGATTTTCAAAATCAGTTTGACTACAAGGGTAATGATTCGATGCAACTTACATTCTATTCCAGCAGGTTTCTTGGGCAAAGCAATAAAAATTGACTCACTAAGATTTCTGGTATTTAACCACTATCGTACACTTTACTTATTAGCTCTGTCAACTTCTAAATTCCAAAGTCTTTTAATGATTTTAACATTTCTGTAACAATCTCATCAGGTCCTGCATCTTGGAACATGTTCTAGCACTTCTTCCTTTTCTATTATAACATTCCCCTCTTTAGATTTCATACACCCCGATGATATACAAGGTTTGTAACCACTGATCTCTTGGATCTCCGTGTCTACACTGCTCAATGACAGTTGCCATTTAACCATTCTTCCTTTGCCAGATTGCACTTGACCCTGATCTTCTGATCAAATGCTTTACATTCTGAACTTTCTCTGTTAGGAGTCTTCTCTCTCTCTTTCATCAAATCTAATATCTCTGTTGTTATCCATTTATTCTTTGCTTATTTCTTTTTTTTAGTAATACTTTCTTTGCTGTTGTTACCACTGACTCTTTAACATTTTTCAGCTTGACCCCTCACCTTCATCTTCCAGAGCCTCAAACCGGTTTTCGACAGCCACATTAAATTCTTTCCTTATGTTGATATCTTCCATCAATGCTGCAAAGCATACTTTTGGTGCATAAACAACAATGATATACTGAATGGCTTTTCTTGCAACTTCACCAATAATTCTCTATCGGATATCTGCCAATAAGTAATCTAGAACACATCATGCTCTTTCCTTTTCTAGTATGAGTCCAACCCTCGTGCTTTTCACCTCCTGAATATATCATACGATATTCTTCACTTCCAAAGTCGCTCATAACCTTCCATCTGGTTTCACATACTGCGAGGGTGTTTATACCAAGTCTACTAATTTTTTGCTTTACATTTCTTCTCACTTCTCACTCCGATGCATTGCCCTCACATTCCATGTGCCATTTCTGATAGTATCGTTGTTTGAGATGGCCCCAGTCGCTGGATAACGGTCTGGTGCCCAATGAGGACCAAGAGTCTCACTACCGGGAGAGAAATCATTTCTTAAGGAAGTGATGCCCTTCACGTTGTTAACCATGAATATACTTGGCATCTTAAAGCAGTGGTTTGCCATTGCTTTCTGCCGGTTAAGTCTACAGAGATCACCACCTACCTTTCCAGAAGATCATCTGCTTGCTAGCAGAGGTGGTAGCTCATCCGCCTTTCCCTCCAATTTCTTGCTGGGTCTGTCGTTGGCCATCACTCGTAACCTTAAGTAAGGGTGGTACCAGCCAGGTCAGCTGGACCTAGGCCGATTCACAAATTTATAAAAACGAGTGTGACAGGTCTTACCTGTCACACTCGTTTTTATAAATCTCTTATCGAAATCATTCTCCTTCACAAGTTCACAATACTGATTTTATGTTACAGGATTTTCAATATAAAACTACTAATTATAGTAATATTAATTAAAATAGCTTACTATTAGAAACATATTTCTAGTATTAATACAACTGTCACCTAAAAAATTACTAATTAAAATTATTACTAAAAATAAATATATACAATTATAACAAAAATTATAATTATTAAGTATAATTTTTCAAAGTAGGTTAATTCACATAGAGTCACAACAGGAAACACCCTTCAGAGTCAATATAATACAACATAAACCTCTTTTCAACTTAAAATATCACCTAATAAGCCGAATTCGCAAAAGATCCTGTGTGGTGTTCCACAAGGAACAATATCAATACCAATTCTATTCCAGATAATTTTTAAAAATGTAATCCATTCTGTAAATGAGACCGTTAAATTAGAAATATTGCTTCCCAATTCCAACAAAATTACTTAATACTAAAACTCGCAATCCAACACCCATCGAACACGAATTTTATCAAAGGGGACTTATGGAAAAACTTGTTAATCCATTTCAAATACGTACTTGGAATTAAAACATAGAACTGGAAGTAAAAGTACAATCCAAATTGAACATATCAGGTTTGCCCTCTCCACGTTCTGCAAATATTTTGCTTTGTTAGTGTGGCCGCAGACGTATAGGTTTAGCAAAGACTATAATAATATCCCCATAAATTTCATGATTCTGAAATACAATGTCAGAAAGAGCCAGGAAATGTTGCAAAAGTATAACTGAATAGTCAAATAATAAAACAGCTACCAGACCTTTTATTCATTCCTTTCTTAGCTTTGTTTATGAATACACATTCATTGTTACCTTCTTCAGCTATGCAAACTCATTCACCAAGAATATCCCCAAATGGTGTCATTAATTACTTACTGCTAAGTAATTTTGACATCAATTCTTTGAAAGTTGTGGTAGCATATATTGTGACATTGAATATCTCCAAAGCCTACAAAATAATACTGGTTGATATCGGGAGAAAAGTGGGTAGTTTACACGCATATAATTAATACAGAATGCTGAGTATCTCAATACAATATACACATTCCACTTATGTTTTAAGTCACATGTTGCTTTTTTTAGTTTTGTAACCAAACTAGAAGTCTGTAGCGATTCATCCTTTTACCTCACGTATCGGGCACAATTGTTTTGTTATCGTTTTCCCTCTTCCTGGTATTCATTGTTTTCTTGTTAGTTAATTTTCCTTTTGTATTATCGTTTCCCTATTGTTTTGTTCCCTAGTGATGTGTAATTAATAACACCTCCATAGCGTCCTTTGGACATGAAGTATATTTTTTAGTTGAAGTTTTTAAGGTTGTGTTTGTAAATAAGAATCTTTCGATTGATAACGATGAAATATTAAACGGAATATATTTCTCATGTCAACTGCCAAGATTTATATTTAAAAAGTACTACACGGAGCGCTCTTATTGCTTAAATATGGGATTGTTTATATCATAATATCTTATAAGTCCATCACACAAACACAATAACAATGACCACAACATATAGTTCTGATACCACTACGATACTCACCATTTATGTAGACGCAACTAAAAACAAAAAGGCAAACGAACGCATTGGCAGGGCCAGCTAAATTTATACAAGAACAAAACGGTGACAATGTACTTTTTACTCTATTTGTACAATTCTATTCGTATGGTTTTCTTAGCTACATCTACTCTACCAAGCACTGTCTTTTTTTATTTCATCGTTTTCATAACTCAATGTTTCACAATGCACCATTCTTTTGTCAAGTGTCCATATCATCCAAATATAGGCCCATGCAACTGGGTATTCCATAGCAAGATAACTTCCTTCCAAGAAGTTACAACATTTTATACTTTGTTTGCAAAAAGAAGGAGGATTCCTAATGTAAAATTATTATTATTTACTACATTTTCCAAGTAATTATTTTTGTAATTTTTGTTCCTCGGATCAGTTCATTTTTTTAAATTTTTTGAACGCATTTCTAAATAGGAATTTTGTTCATAAGATTATTCTGGACTACAGGTTTTTAGAACCATCATGTTTTACTTCAACAAATGTCTCTAGACTGATATTTGTTGGTTATTTCAAAAATTAAATCAGTTTCAATCCAACACGTTTAATTTTCTCCTGCATACAAGACACCTATTGGTTAAACAAAATGTACAAGTCGAGTATAAGCAATTCTTTATCCATATTCATAAGCTAAAAAAACCCAAAACAAGCAAAAAATTAGTTTGCATCTACCTGGATTTGAACTACTGTCTATGTCTATCCTGGTCATGTGATCTACCACGTGAGCTACTGGTGTTCGCCTTTCAACAGTTGATTTTTGCAACCATATGTAAAACACGTTAGACGTGGCACATTAGTTTCGTTACACAAACCAGACAAACTAAAAGGGCCAGTAAAAAACGTTGTTCCAGGTATACTTCTACTGTCATCGAGGAAATTTCTTTCAAATATACTCGTGAATAAATCAGGCCAAAGTACGAATTTATATGGAATCATCTCAAATCAAACAGATTTCACAGTTTGACAGACGTACTAGTGATCTTAATTGGACTCATAAACGAATAGCTACAAAAAGGGGGCAATATATAGTCTATATTATAAACGGTATTGATATGTTCTCCTCATTTGACACAACTGTGAGAAAAGACCAACCAGAAACCCTAACGAGAATATCCCAAAAGGAGGAAATTTGAATGACATGTCTATTGTTGACCAATACCACTTTAGATTTTCGATTCAGTAGTGCTGAATCAGTAAAGTTCAAAAGTGATATTAGATTACCATAAGGCGACGAAATAATTGGCGTCTTCTGCAACATTTGTTTTGAAGACATCCAGAGAAGAAAGAGACCTAAAATTACCAAATACCAACAAATCTTGGAACATTAATATTGTAAAGAGTCAACATAAAACCTTCTTGAGAGAAGCTGTATACGCTGAGCAGACTGTATATCCAGATCCAAAGAAGGAATGAAAGAAAAGATAAATACTCTGAATAAAATCTAAAATAAAGAAGTGAATTAAGAGAAGACAGTGCATACAGAATTAAAGAGACAAAGAAAATCGGAATCTTGGCGAAATGTCAAAAAAAACTTAACGACGATGAAAAGATCGCCTGAAGGAAACAAATAGCCATTACCAGCTTGAACGACTTGCAAGATGTGTTCATTAAACGAGATCATATTAGTGAACGAAGGAGGTTGAAGCTATCTAACATCTTAGCCGTTCCTAGTTTGACGTACACTTTTTCGACATGGGGTATAACGAAGAAGGGGAAAAAATGTTAGATTCCTTTGACCGTAAACAACTAGAGTGTATTCTTGGAAAATGTTATCGACACACTTTCTCAAAGAAAAAGTTTTGAACAAATAAAACTTTTATTCTGTGTTTCGCTACATCTTGAAATCACACTGGAGGCAGCTTAATCACTGTCTGAGCGAGCGACGTGAGCAAAAACACCCTCTTACATGCCGAATTTCATGCTTAACATCTGATAGTATACTTAAATACACTTGGAACATTTATCTTTCCACCAAAAAGTACGGAGATCTTTCCCCGCTCATTTTCAAATAAATACAACTGTCGTCGGCTGCTGCCTCTGGGTCACCTGATTTTGGTCGCCAGAAGATATGGAATTCGTTTGCAGTAGGGATACTGATTTTGCTTCGTACTGAGTATTGATTTCGTTTGCTTCACACAAGTAGTCTTAGAAACCTACACTGTCTTTAAAAAAATCAAATAAAATCCCATATTGAAAAGGATTGGCCTGATTGTAAAAGGACCATGGTGTATCAAAGCAAGAGATTAAAAAAATATACATACTAGGTTTCAGACACTGTGCGAGTAAAATCAGTAGTCTCTTGTAAAAACAATGCGACCGAAATCAATTCCCCAATGCAAGTAAAAGCTGCTACAGGATTCTGTTGACCCGATGCAATCAAAATAAGTACCTGTCAATGCAAGCAAAGTCAACTGCCCCTACCGCTACTCTCAGTTCTCAGTTCGTCTACTGCTACTAATCAAGACGACAATAACAGGAATTCGCACGTTCAGTTTCAAGGGATGCTGCCTGCTGCTCTCAGTTTGTCAGCTGTAGCCGTTTTGGTGACTCGCTCAGCATGCAGTGTTACCAGACGTGGTTTGTTTTAGACGTTATTTTTAAAAAGATAAATGAAAATTTCACTTTATAAATTGTTACTGTTTGACACAATATTAACAGGAACTTTTTTGCAGAAATATTCAGGTGGATTTACCGGAAAATTTTCAAAAATTCTGGTTTTTTTGCCTATTTTTCAACTATTTAACTCAGGATTGTTTTGGGTTAACATACAAAATTAAGAGGAAATTCTTCCAGTTTTACCAATTTTCACCCACGAATATCGCTGTCTCAACATCACTTTGTTGTTGTTCCTGTTTTTGGACTTGGAAAGGCACTACACGTTTTTTTATAAGAAACTAAGCTTTTGGATCTCTAGCCAGTTTCTTACAGATTTACCCTAAATTTACTAGAAAAGTTTCTTAAGGGTTTCTTATTACACTATATAAGAATTTTTGCCTTATTGAGAGGAATATCACAGAGAACAAACTTTTATGCTTATCTTTTTTGTTGTACATAGTGCTTACACAAAAACTAATTAAGAGTGTTTATGTATGTCTTTACAATAGAATTATTTCAATGCCATCGAAATCATCTAGCTTTATATAATCGTCTGTTCCATCAGGAAACAAGATTCGATACTCATCTAATTTGCTATTATACCATTGTATGGTACCAGTGTGTCATCCATGATCATAAAGAGCGCGTACTTTTCTCTTTGACATTATGTGATCATATACACGATCGGTTTCCTCATCTTTGCGTTCGCCATTTGATACACTAACATCATCGAATGGATCCTCAACATCACTCTCTAAGGCTTCGCTAGGCTCTGGTGCAGCCACTGGAACAATGCATTTTGCAGCATTTTCAGAAATTTGAACGGGTAATGTTTTTGGCACAACATAATCATGGAGGACTTCAGGCTTAATTTTGGAATCATTTGAGCCATCGGCGGCAATAAGGCAACCAGTTTTCTCAAAGCAACGATATCGAGTTTGATTGTATTCCTCTGATTGCAGACGTTCATAGGCTTCACCAACCCAATG
>RDPX01000046.1:259607-275729 GCA_003991215.1 Morbakka virulenta | reverse complement strand
TAAATATAGAGAAAATATAATAAACTAACAAATCTGAAAAAGAACAGTAAAACAATTAAAAACTGAGTCATGCTATTTTATTTTGTTATGAGTGAGGGCACACTCCGTAAGAACATCAACCCCAATTTTCTAAACAGTTCTAAACAATTAACAAATATTGTTTTTTTCATTTTAAAACCACCTGGGTTTCAGATACCTTACATTCATCATCAGAAAAAAAGACAAATCAAACTCCTCAATTGTAACTGGTCATTAGAGACAGGCAATTCCAATTTGTAAACATTGGAAACCCGCTCATTAACTTCACTTTCGTTACAAAATTACCGTCAGAAGTGTTCCAGAAGCTCAGGGCAAAACAAAACGATCCAAGAGAAAGGAAGCTTGGAAGTTAGATAAAGTAAAGACCAACGCGTTTCGGGAGAAAAAAAGGCCTTTCTTAAAACAAAGAATGCAATTAACCTTTCATTTTAAGAGAGTCAGTTAATTAAGTCCCCACTTTAAGGGAATTAGCTCTCAGTGGGCATGCAATGTTCATACAGGAAAAGAATTCGATATTTATCATAATTTATCAACTAAATTCTCCTTGTTTTTCATCTTATCGTGTGGAAAACCTTTGGTGTTTAAATAATATAACTGGAATAATTATTGCGGTATCTGAAGATAAGCATTAACCAAAACAATGTTATTGAGTTCTATTATAAAATCATGCAAATTGTATGATTTATATCCAAAGTTTAAGAATAACTCTGAAAATAACGTAGGATTAACAGTGCAAATTGAGGTTTCAAAATATCATGTTTTAGGTTTTGTCTTTTAAATTCTCAGTAAATCAGAAACAACCCGGCGAGAGTCTCCCTGGTAAGCTGTTTGTGAAATAACTGATAGGCAAGTGTTCATCATGTGTTTTCATCAAGTGTAGCAAGTCCTTTATTTTTTTTTATCTTCTTAATATATTTCAAATAAAACTAGCTTGCGTTTGAATAAATAAGTCAGGGAGGAAAACAATCAAGAATGTTGAGGGTGAATAAATTTATGACATTCGTCAATAATGTTGTGTATAAAGGAAAAAAGGCAAAACAAATCATATCCACTTCTGGTTAAAATATCAAAATTATACTGATTTTTGAACAGGTCAAAACAAAAGGATAATTTATTCAGACAGATTTAGAATGAGAAGTATCAAAGTATCCTGAATGCCCGAAGTGCATGTCGGGTACAACTTGGTTGCTATGATTAAATGATTCACTAAAATCACTTTCAAACAAGACAGCTGACTAAAGAGCGTACACCCATCTGATTAAATATACAGGAGTAAAGTCCTTGTTATGCTTTCGTTGTTGAACTTAATTTGTTTCATAGGTTACTTAAAGTCCTCAAAAGATATTAAGAAACGTAAGCATTACTCAACTCTTCATTAATCATCTCAAAGGCGTTTATTAATTGAAAATGTCATGCACTCAACTTTAATTTAAAACATAGATATTAATGTCAAATATGTAATTTAAGGATTCCTTTTGTTCTTCCGCCAATGACTTGTGGTGTTTTTACACCATTTCCTTTTGCGAAACTGCCGCATTCCTTGAACGTAAGCAGTAAAGAAAAAGTCCGATTCAGTTTGAATGACGTGTGATTTCCATTGCTGTTTGAGAGGAAGCATCAGTAGATGTCCTCTTTGAGATAGGTAAAAGGAGAGAGGCCATCCTCCCTTTTTATCCTTGTTCTCGTATTAATAATACTTTACTCTTCTCTCTGTTTTGTAAAACAATCTTAGTATTTAAAACTAAACTCTAAAACACGTCTATTTGTTTACAAACGCGGAGAATCAGGTTTATATATTTTTCGTAGCTAGAATAGAAAGAAGAAAAACCAATTAATCAAGAAAATGAGTATAAAGAAGTAATTTACATTTAGTATTTTACACAGCAGAAGTTTTTCGACCTTACTATGAGGAACTGTTAAAAAGACCTCAGCAATTGACAGAACATTACTGTCAATTAATGATATAGATGAGCATCTACTTTTCCATCAAAAAAGCAGTTTTAAACCTTTACCCTTTTTTATATTTCTCACGGGGTTCAATAACGTCGGCACTATTCTTTGCATTTAATTATTCGATTACAAAAAACATATTGTCATGTTTTTGTTATCCAACTTAGGGCTAGCCTAAAGCAAAAAAAAAATCGTCGTTTTGCAATCTTTAAAAAAAATTAAAACAATAACCCTCAGATATGTTATTCCCTTTTATGCAAGAAATGCCTTTTTAAGTTAAAAACAAGATTAAATATTTACATATAATTTAGAAATGTATGGGAAAATTTATAGGTAAAACAGAAAAGTCTCTCTAGTAAAACTCGAACTCATGCCTGTCCCTGCGCCCAGCTCTTCTGATTTACTACTTAACCAGCTGGCCAAAGGAATGTTGTGCTTTGAAAAGTAAGCTATACTTCTCAACTCTCAATGATGCCTTTGCTTGAGTTGTGCCTGTTTTTCCAAATTTAGACCTTAAACTAAATATGAATATACAAGCTGTCTGACAACTGAGGTAATATCCTGCAGGCATTATAATTCCGGTTGATCAAGACCACAAATTTTTTATTGGTAGCCTATGTATTAGTTTAGCACTGACTGTTCATATTTTAAATATTTTCTCAACTGATCAGAAACATTTGAAAAACTCCGGTCGTTTGCTTTATGTTGACTTTTATTCGTACACTTTTTATCTTAAAGACCTACCTTTGTGACAATGTCCGAACAACGTTTGGGACGGTACGGACGTCAGTTTTGTAGATTCCGATGATAATCGTGCAGCATTAATATGCACATTATTGAAGCTCTTGGCTTTTCGAGACCTTTGGTCACCTGCGATCACTTTTATCCTTGCCCTTTCCTTGATACACGTGCACTAACAGTCTCATTATTTTTTTATTAAAAATCACTCGGCTGTAAAATATAGTTGCCAACAGGTATTATAACCTTTTTCCCTCCTCGACCACCATTTGCAGTGCAGTAAGATGGAGCCCAGTCTACCTTGTTTGAATCGTTACCAAGGTTATTCTGGTCATAATTTCATTTGTTACGGCAACGTATATACTATTAAGGTGTCTTTAAAAATCAGTTTTATAAAACAACCAACTAAATCATGGTCTAAAAAACAAGTCGAGATGATGATATTTGACGATGTCAATGTAACAGTGTCACTTAAATGCGCAAATGTCATCTGTGATATTCAACATGAGATGCTGAAAGAAGAGCTTTAGAAGCTGCAGCTCCTTTACGTTTGCTGTTTAAATATGGGATTTTTCAAGGCATAAAATTTCGATAATGCTCCAATATCAAAATTTGATGCGGAAAATCTATTTCCTCGAGATTTCAGAAAGCGAAAATTCTACAAGTTGTCCTTAGCCCAACCAAGCTGGGGCCTCTAGTGGTAAAAAGATCTCTCAGCCTTGCCCTAACTGAAGTTTGTTCCACTCTGTAATGGTCTTTTATAAGCTATTTAACCCTTTTTAACACCAGAATACTTTTGAATTCGGATGGGTCTTTATTTTAGTCTTTAACTCTGTAAGCGTAATTATCTCTTTGTACAGACTTCCAAAGCAGATACCGGTTGCATGACAAGCATGGTTAAGCAAAAATCGACATTGCAGCCAAAATTAAATCACATTATCAGAAATTAATCTAGGTGATGACAAACATCCCCTACCCAAAAGTGGAGGTATTACAATACTCTACAGGAAGTACTTTAAAGTCACTAAGTTTAAGTGTTGAAAAGCTTTTATTTCAACATTGAAAATTGTTTCTTCAATTCTCCTTCACAACAATCCGCATCATAATAATTTACGGATGACTACACACCCCATATTTGTCTGTTTATCAAGACAGTCCTCAATAATTTTGTCTAATATTTGGAGTCTATAGTAATGAGGTATGCTCTTTACCCTCTTGGTGACAATAATTTTAATGTAAGTTCTTTGCAAGACCAAGATGCTCCAACGTTTCTTAATATCATTACACCAGTGGTAGTTAATGGCATGTACATCAGCTAGATAATCGCTTAAATGTAAATCCAGGTATTTGGAACCAGAATCAAAATTCTGTTTAGTACTTCTTAACTTTACTTATCATCAGATCATAAACCATGTTTCCGTGAGTTGAAGGTCATGCTTTTGTGTAAGGTGGTATTCACCTTATAGTGCCTGCAGCAACTATTAAAAAACCATCCCGAAGGTATTCTTGGATATTTCCCTGAGTCCTGACCTATACAAGGCTGACAAAGGTGTTTTGTACTTGCCTAGCCCCCTCTCCTAATAACCTTCCATTAAGCAACATTTGGAAAACTTTTGGTAATTACCTCTGTCTCTTTTTCACTAAGTGCTAGAACAGTCCTGCTACACTTACAAAATATACATAAATTATCGGACCAGCAGTATATTTTGAATATCACAACGACAGACTTACAAATAAACCTATTTTAGGTGAAACCTGAGATTAATTCCTCCGGCCTCTAAATCCTCATCTTAAGAGTTCACTGTACCGGATAACTGAGCTAGCATTTCACAATTAATACCAATAAAAATTCAGTTGCTGGAATTGTCGACCTGGCCGGTAATCACTATGATTGTGTTTCATCCAAGGTAGACAGAGACAGTTTCATGCCCCGGCTACATAAATTAATTGTACCCATTTCGGACATTCAAGCTTATTAGCAGAAAGAGATGGACCTTGTCCTTTACTTTAATTGACTTTTGTTGTTTAGTTGTTCTTATTAAAGTGGTGAGAGTGATAAGATAGGAGCTCACGTCCTAAGAGGAACAACGTCAGTCTTTGCAAACAAGCGCATTATATTGATTGTATGTTAGAAAACAATAATAACTTTCAAGCAAAAAGAAAAAAAAGTAAGACTTTTCCATAATACTTATACTGTTTTATCTTTCCTTTAGACACTGGATTTATCCCTTAAAAGATTTTTATACCTTTTGTTACTACACAATGGCTACACTCCGTGCTTTAAAGCAATGGGGTTTTACAAGGGTTGAGACCATTTTTGCGTACTGGATACAACTTGATTTATACACTTTTCCTTGGTCGAGGTTTTGCCCATTTTTGATTACCGGCTCATCAATATGAGCCATACCCAACAGAGGGTTTAACATATTATGAAGATCTCACTGCCGAAGATAAGATACTCACCTCTGCTTTAGAAGACCTCATTGTGTTACTCTATCTTCAACTTATTCATGAAGATCTTCCAACTCGGGTAAAACAACGATATGAGACGGAATTGAGATCATGTAGCCTTGCACCCAAAAAACGTGAGGTATCATAGGCCATGGGTACATTACTCAAGTTACTCCAGTGAACCAAAGAGAGCAATATCATGCGCTCTGGGGTCTTCCAGCGACAATCATACAAACTGCGTCAAAAAGTACCATGCCAAAACAAACCTCCATTATTTTCCCTAACGTAAGATTTTATTACATAATCTTAGCAAATGCTCGTCTTTACCTAACTCCGAGCGCAGGCTTCTCACCCGACCTCGAACCATAGCCATTCTTGATTCGGATTATGACGTACAAGGCACCGACATGGACAGAGGTGAAGCAGTAGACTTCAGTGGTCGCTATCACTCCAATTTTTCGATTTGGTGGAAGCCAGGTTTCTCCCATGGAGAAATCTGGCTTCCACCAAACCTGACCAAAACACTAACCAGTAAGGTCAGGACCCCAAACCTGAGTGATTTACCTAACCTTCTGAGGAAAAACTATCACTGTTTCTGTCATAAGCTCAACTCTTCAAGTTGCCAACTTCCGAGCTAGAAACAACAACCCCACGAGCAGAAGGCACCCAAATCCACCTCAGCAACATTGACCACGATCAGGAGGTCCCGGCTGACACCCACATTAGCTTTCAGCCTGCAAGAGGAATATCAATATATCAATCCGTATTTCAACCCCTATTTAAAGGTTACAATGGTGGCTTCGGCTATCTATCTGCAACTGTGAACATAAATAATATCCACCACAATGCAAAGGAAGGGTACCACATCACTGCAACGATAAGCTTAATCAGTTTCAACAAACGTTTGACGCCTTTGAAACACTTGGAATTTTTGGCACACCAGAGGACCTCGGCATCGTCACAGGGTAGCTCAACCTTCCTTTTCATGTCAAGCAGCCCCCAGAAGGTTATCGCTTGGTTAAATCCTTTAGGAAGGTTGCAGGATATTCAAAGGCTCTACCAGTATTAATGTTTGACATCAACGCAACTCTGAGAGCCATTGGTTAAAGGCAGTACTTGGTCAAAACCGACCTCACTCAAGCCCTCTACCAAATACCCCATGTACAGGAATCCAAGAAATAACGTGGCATTGCATCACCATTTAAAGGCATACGTATCTACAATAGATGGTAGGGGTATGCCTGGTTCTAATGACGTCCTTGAAAAACTTCCATCGTGTATACTTGGCACATTGGTACGGGAAGGTGTAGCCACAAAGATAGCTGGCGATATTTATTGCGGAGGCAGCATCTCGCCAGAGGTTCTTCATAACTGGAAACGGATCTTCACTGCTCTGCAAGCTGCAGACCTTGCTCTATAGCCAAAGAAGATAATGGTCGCTCCAAAAAAGCACTATCATTCTTGGTTCGACTTGGTTCATGGGTCAACTCATGGCCTACCAACACAGAATTGCAACCATGTCAACATGTAGTAGTCCTAACACCGTCAAAGGCCTACGATCATTTCTTGGGGTTCACAAATTTCTTGTTAGAGTTATTCCAAACTGCTCCGACGTTCTCTCGCTACCAGGGACGCTCATAGTTGCCATACAATCACATGACAATAAAACATCGAAAAGTCAATGGAAGAATCATTCTCATCAATACAGCTTTACTTGCACGGCTACAAATCTATCACCATCCCAAAACCTGACGACCAATTATGGCTGGTCATTGATGGTACTATTAAATCACCTGGGATCGGCTCTACGCTGTACGCCCTTCAAAATATCAGACTCCACATTGCTGGTTATTTTAGTGCAAAATTAAGCTAGCGGCAAATGACCTGGATACCGTATGAAATTGAACTCGGAACCTCCATACAAAACTACAGCCCATACATCACCCAATCTCGCCAGATGTGCGTACTCAAAGAAAACAAACCTTGGACCCAGGCATACGAAACGCTCTTGTAAGGTCAATTCTAACATAATAATTGTCTCTTAACATTCCCGTTTACTGCTAGTAACTTTCCAGCCCACAGTTGGTTGCAGCAAGCAATATCTCCACTGACTTCGCTAGCCGTAATGCTGCCAACTGCCATAACACAGTCTGGTAGATCTATTGTTTTGTCAATGAGCTTCAAACTGTCACTATTAAATCATAAGAGACACTTCAAACATGCCTTTTGTCACCAGTTCAACATAATTGGCGTCCCCAGAATAAATACCCAGCCCTTCGCAGTGTCCACTCCTGTTTCTTTATCCTGCTCCTCATGAAAGTGGAAACAACACAAGTAAAATAAAGTAAACGTCCTTCTCTTTCCGTTAATGTGCATGAATGTCCAAAACCGTTACAATTAGTTTATGTAGCCGGGGCACGAATCTCTTTATCTACAGCCGAAGAAAAACAATCAAAATGAAGACCGGCAAACTCGACGTTGGGAAGACTGAAGACGGCTTTCTCGATGTTGGCCAAAACAAATATCTTCTTATTTCTAGATACATTCTACAGAAATGCTGTCAACAAGCAGAAAAAACTTACTTATGTCGTGTATATATGGGAAAACATCCTCATGCTTAAACATCCTCATGCTTTTCAAACAAAACTAAAGACTGTCGATAGTCAAGATCAAATGAAAAATTACAACTGTATTTTATCTACCTAGATGTAATCGATGTTATATAAGTGATACTGTTACACAACGAATAAAATTTTAAACAATGTCTGCATATATATGAGATACCATGACATCAGCGAATCGATAGTGTAATGATTTTGTGTTTCTTATGAGAACAGTTACATGGGGTATATCTTTCTGTGTATTAATTAAATGAAGTAATCCAAGGTAACTAACTAAACCGACCCCACCGCTCTTGCCACGGCTAAAGCAGTACTTAGCATTAGTCACGTGTCCTAATGTCCAACGTGTGTTGTGGCCAATCGTCGATACATGTGATCGTTCTATAGAAAATTCATCAGCAATTGTGCGAAACAACAACTTTGATCCTTTATGTAATGGTTCCTCAGGACCAGCAAAAGGTAGATTTTGGGTAATCTGATTCATGTCATCCTTTGATGGTACTGCAATAAGCCCGTTATATTCTGGGTGGCCCTTGTTATTTAATTTAAACGAAACAGGTACCAAGGCATTTGCAAATTTTGTAAATTGTGATAATAACTCTTGTATATAGTTATCTCGCAAGTCCACTTTACATGTCAATATCAACCCTAAGATACGAAGCAAATTTCTATCTCTGAGTACAAAAAAACCCTTTTTATGTTTCTCTTCACCCAAGTTCCAGTTTTCGAAGGTCGCCAGTTTTGGAAATTGTGGGAAACTATGTAATTGAATCCATTCAGTTATGATATTCGCCCAGGGAATTCCATAAGGAAAAGATATACCAAGTCGCTGAAAATTGACTCGTTTGTTCGGCGGTCGACTAAACAAATGGGGAAAAAAAGAGTGTGATATGTAAACAAAGAAAGGAACCAAAATGATGTAACACTACCTTTTTTAAATAAGCAGCATAAAATAATGACTCAAATCAAATTTCTGTCAATGCATGTACGTATGTTTTGTTGCATGATTAATACCATTTAACAGCGTTACCACTTAAACAAGGTCCCTCCATTTTCTAACCAACGGGTATAACGACTAAAAGTGAAGAACTCAGGAAACACTCAAACTGGTTGATATGCTAACATGGTTCTTGACTATTGACAACTGCACACTTATTCTACTTCATTTCATTTTATATTGGGCTAAAAACCACTAATAAACTAATGAATTAATGCAGTTTCTACCTTGCTTGAGATGAATGTTATTGCAAGAAAATTGTTTCCGCGTTACCGATTATTTTACCTTACAAAGCGAGGTTTTACAACGAGTGCGGAATTTACCTTAACATCTTTTTCTCCAAACCATCAGTACAAACGTTGAGTTCTTGTTGTCCTGCATCTGTATCAGGAAGATTTATCATCAAATCTGCTTGTAAAGCTTCTGTGTGGGTACTGTCCGAGTCTTCTAATCCAATTGCACGAGCACCACGGTATATCAAAGCTATCCAAAAAGGCATCGTCCAGCCTGATGGAAAGATGATATCCCAGCCACTCCCATATCCGGAGAAAACAGTTTCATTAGGTCTTGTTTTACCTTCAAAATACGACAAAAAATCATTTAACGCTTTTGGTGACACAATAATGAATAATGGCTTCGTTTCATCTAAGTGTCGTAACGACTTTCTACCACAGGAAATGTCTACCGTTGGGGCGCAGCTCTGTTAGGTTAATAAACATTTACTTGACAAACATTTACCAATTAGAAAATAAAGAGTTTTTGTCTACAAGGTCAAAATTTGAAAGCAGCAGATGTCAATTTAAAAGTCCCTCAAGTGTGATAGAATGCACAAGTAGCAGCAGGAGGAGCCATGTGACTTATTTTGCATAAGAACCAATAAACAAACCAAGAAACATTGTAATTATCATGCGACCTCGCTGAATAACTGCCTCACTCATTGTTGAGCGGTTCAGTACGTCATAATTTCCGTGCACAGTACGAATTTCATAGAAATTCTGTTAAGAATCTCTTTTACGTACACCCTGAATGAGGTACTTTATTAGTTCGGTACAACAACAACAAAAATCCTGCTCTCATTTCAAAATTAAAACTCTCTTAACATTTGAATTTTCTGACAACCCCCTCCCCCCCCCAATTTCTCCGCCTTTTTGCAATTGTGCTAAGTTAAGTTAAACCACGCCAGGGCTTCTCAAAACGAATGCAACACAACAGTCATTTATTAAAACCCCTACACAAACAAATAATAGCCAATACTTAGATTAACAATAACTCATTTCGAAAAATCTGAATGTACACAAAAACCTGATACCTGTTTCGCCTTTGGCACCTGGTCTTTGAACAAGAATAACAGGGATCCTGTTGGCAGCATCTCCTAATACAAAAAGGGTATTAATTCAAATCATCATTATACCTGCCAATCCATGCAATAGAGAGTTTTGAAATGTTCATCTCTCTGGTCTCTATTTCTTCAACCAAGAATGTTGCAAATTAAAAGTAGGTTTTATTAATCTTTGTTGCGGTATGAATATTTTTAAGTTGCTCTCTCCATGGTAGAAGATATTTTACTTCGCAATCACTTTTGATGGAAACGATACCATACTATAGAATATGACACTGAAAATAACTTCTCTCAGGGCATAAGTAACAGTACAAAGTACGATAAGAGCTATTTCAAATACAACTTTACTTCACTGTTCACTGGATAAAGGCATTGCATTGAACTGTGATATTCTGACTTGACATCTCGAACAGAATGATCGATACCCAGTCGAATAATTTTATCTTTTTTACTTTAATACACTATATGTTATGGGGAAAATACTGGGCTTAATTTTGACTGGATAAAATTAATAGTTGGGAAAAATTATTGGCCACCAGTAAAAAATGGTCACTTTTCTTTCATTCCTTCACTAAACTTCAGCACATAATAAACTATAAGCCAAGTGCTCTCTTTAATTTTCAACCATATTTTAGTTTATTCTTTAAATTTTATATAATAAATTACAATTTTGATTAAGTCATCCACAGGGGTTTAATTCTGAGGGGGGCAAGCGGGAGGAAATTAATTGGTCGTGGTAAAATTTGGTCTGATAAAAATTCTAGCTGGGGTCAGTCATTAGTCATTGCTAAAATTTGGTGGTTTTTCTGGTCTGGTTCCTTGATCTGGTAAAAACCCAACGTTTTTTCTCTCTAATAGTTGGTCAATCAATCAATTATTTAATCCACTTATCTCTCTTTTTGTCCACCTACATAGCTTTAATTTTACGCTTTTTAATGTGTTTTACCTGGTGAAACTAAAAATAACTTCCCAGACTTGCAAGGCTAACTATTCCGTTTGACTGATTTCAGTGCTGGGCAATTTTATGTACTAAAAAGAAATATTTCCAATCTGATGCTATTGGGCAGCATATTTGTCTTATATGACTATTCTCTGTTTTAGATTCTGTTTGCCACTACGGGGAACTATCTTTCATTTCGAGTAGCCTTTTAACCCTTTCCATATTTGCTTCATAGTATAACACTGTGTGGTCTTCGGGCTAACAAAAACCCTGAATTCTCCACAAAAAAAGCTGCTTTCTTAATTCACTGTCATACGCTAGTATGACAAGAAAATTCTAATTCTACTTGCTCTTCGCAAAAATGGGTTCTATGTATGTTTTGGCGCCACCCAGTTTATTTAATATGAATATTTGACCATTTGTATTCTTCTTAACACTGCCAACATAACTGTTCCCTACATTCCATCACAAAAGAGCCGGCTATTTTTCAAGAAACTGTCTTTCTTGTATATACATTCTTCACAACAACCCACTAAGCTTTACTGATGCTATCTTCTTTTTTTTTCAACATCAAAATCAAATTATCAATGTTACTTATGCCACTCCTTTTACCTTGATCTAAACACGGGTTTATTGATGGCACTCCTCGTGGACAATGGGGTTACTTTTTGCCTGTCACAGTTGCCCATCTATGAAGGACCCAAACAGAGTAGACAGAAAAGTAGAGGTTGGCAAAAAGCACACAAAACACTGTAGACAGCAAGACATATAAATCATTTCGGAAGCGTCTCTACTGAGAAGCATTTCCTCTTGATTGGCTAAGAATCAGTGTCCAAGTATATCAGGCTATCTCTTCATGCAGGAAACGGCCCAAAAGTCATGATCCGAAAAAGGAGGAGCTGAGAAACCATGTGACCCCCATTGTTTTTTCCAATGAAAGGAACAACAATGGTTATTAGGTATTAGATACCAGAGTAATGGGATTTGAAAATATTTATGAAATCAACATGATTCTTATCACCCTCAAATACCAGTTCACTTACTTTTAAAACACTGCGTCTAAAAATACCAAGCAATACTTGTCTGTCTACCGTTTGTATGAAGTTTTCTTTTCCAATACCCTTTTGCTCCAGTCTCTCAATTCATACATACATGACATATATGGAGCTATATAAATGTAAGTTGAGCCAAGGATATAAATACTTGCAACAATACAGAACTTGAAATTTCGCTTCATACTTAAAACTGTGGAATAGTAAAGGGTTGGGATTATAGTCCATTAAAATAATCTCGTTTTCATATCCATAAAAATAAATTATAATGTGATCTAAAACCTTGTGAAAAGAAATATTTCAGTTCTCCATTTATATGTAACAATAAGTGTGGCAAGGTTCATTTTGGCCCACCAATCGTTCCAGAGTACCTTTTCTCAAACAATGAGTGCTGAGAGCTAACGGCAACCGTTAACAAGTTTTTCATAGTGAGAATAAAGGGATTTGTATTATTGTATTTGTTATAACTTAGAAATAAAAATATTGGTCCTAGTTTACAATGAAGTGGTATAGTATTCTGGTATAGTAGTAGGTCATTTCATATTAACGATAAAAATATCTGTCAATGGGTATATTGGTATCACATATAGGTGACCCTTTACAAAAAACAACCGGAGATCAAAATGAAAAATCAACACCACCTTCGCGGTGCCACATTCCCCACCAGCTTAGTTGTGGTATTGCTTCATGTCAAAGATTTTAGATTTTGCATAACTAAGCTTCTGCTAGCTGATATATCAACGGAATGGGCGGTGGGATACAGGAAAAATTAAACGAAGCAAAAAGTAGAGATGCATACCAAGACCTAAATCACGAGTTGGTGTGATAAATTCCGACCTCCTTTTGTTTAAATAGTCGTCAGTCATTTTCTTTTCCCTTACTAGTTTCCTAACTGCTGTGTCCCATAACTGACTGGATGAAGCATCATCTGGCCATCTCAACAGCATTTCTCTAAACTGGTCAACTTAAAAAACACAGGTAGAAAACACATATCAAACGCTGCGGTATACATTTACATAGTAATTTCATATAGCTGCATTAAATGCCAAGTACAAGTAATGTACTAATCACGGTTTCATTCAAAAAAAAGCTTGTAATTGGCTCGGGAAAAAAAGGAATATGTTTTTTAAAACTTCATACTATATACATCCATTAAAAAAACCAAGCTTGTAACATGAAATGCACACGACATCCCTCTTACCTACGTTTCCTACTACACTAATATATGTACATATATATATATATATAATCCCGAAAAATATCTAATGTATAAAAATAAAAATATAACAACTATTAGGATACCCATGTCTACAGTGGTAAATGAAATAATGGAATACAAATTACAAAACCAAACATAATTCAACTTCTCGTATTCATTTCAATGTTAGTTAAAAAATTAAATGATATTAAATGAATAGATTTACCTGCTTCATCACTGGTTGTTTCAGTGAAACAGCTTTGTTTTTTGTTGGGCAGAGTAAGTCTTGGATCCATGACATTTAAACACAGTACAACATGTGATGGCAATTCCTCAACAGAAGACAGTGTTCCACACAATTTCCACATCAAATTTACCTTAGAAGCCATGGTACATAGAGACTTGCTCTTGTTCCACCATTGATCGCAAACATTCTGAAAGGAATCACCAAGCCAGAGCATCTCTTTCAATAATGAATGAGAACAAGGGCCAGTGACTCGAATTCTGTTAACCTCAAAACTAATATCTGTAATACTGATACCATTTCTTGACTGAAAATGAAATTCCTGCTCAGAGTCTATGATCTTTTCTTCTGTATTGTTTTGGTTGTCGTCAACATTATTCGAATTGTCATTTGTTTGTGTTTTATCAACAGAGCTTTCATTGGACGAAAATACTAAGATTAGTTCTGTCTTTAATTGCAAAAAAATCGCAGGGTGACACCAGATCATAATTTTTCTTTCTTTTAAATATTTTTGTCTCAATTCCCCATTTAATTCATTTCTACATTCATCGTCATCTTCTAAATTATCATTGAAATCTGGTAAATCTGATTTCCACAAAAATCTCACAGGACCAATTGCTTGGTAGGGGTAGCAGTTTTTGGAGTAAAGAAAGCACCGCCCTTCTCTTGATCCTGAAAGATAGACTTTTGATGCAAAAGTCAAACCTGTAGCAGAAAATCAAAATAAGAAGAAATACTTTCAAAAAAGGCATTTACATAAATTTGCTTAAATTCTACTGTTTTTTAAATACCAAGTACCATAAATCTTTTCTGCTTCACATCAATTAAAGCTGTTTCAAATTAGAGTAATTCAAAACACGTAAAACAACCGAGGTGGATATAAGACCTACTGCAACATAAAAAATGTGCACAAGGCCTGCCTATTAAATCTGTCATTGCTTTTAAGCGAAATATTAATACTAAACACAATGTTTTTGCTTCCGTTTACTTACCATTAAGAGTAAGGTTTGTGTTTATAAGAAATAAATATAGTAATAAGTTCTTTAAAGATTTTTTACAAGCACTACAAGTGACTACTGAGTGAATGATACTAGGGCATTATCCATATTAACTTCAGTTTACTTTAAATAGACAGGGAATTACTATGAATATTCCTATAACATACCAAAATAAAATGCATCTAGCAATGCGACACCACAATTTTCAAACAATATGCATCTATACATGATTGATGATTACTGATCAAAAATGAATCAAGAGTTCTCCCTAGTTACCTTAGGCCAACAAAATTGGCTGAAAAATCCACTATTCCTGTCAAGCTAAATACTATAAAACTGAGCAGCGTCCATACTAAGCATCTTCTGATGGTGGCCAATTATCTTGCCTCAGAGCATAGTCACATATTACCTATTTGATCCTTTTACTATGACAAAAGGTGACCATTAAATGTTGTATGCCTACAATTCCTGTTAGCTCAAATAATCCAAGAGTCATTGCCAAGTCCTATACGTTTTGCTGTAGTAGTAGGGGCTATGTCAATACTGACATGGTTACCCAAGAAAACTTTTATGCATAGAAGATCTTGACCATAGCCAATTCATTGCGAAATTAATATTGCAATTTCTGGCCAGCTTTTCAAATTTTTTAATTCTCCAAAGGTCTTAATGCCAACCTTGACAAATCCAAATTGCTAACTGGCAGTCACAGAACAGCTATGTTCAAGTGGAAAAACGTACAGGAAATTGTAGTGTTTGTATTCACAGAGCATGGGTAAACTCTGGATTGTGCACAAGCTGCAATCATTGGATAGAAAAACATTGCACTGACCTTTCTGCTTTGACGAAAGACCCAACATATTAAAGACCTGAGGTTGACATTGACCCTCATGAAGCCGCTACTAAGGAAATCACTTGCAACAATGGTAAAGCTGAATCTTTCTGCTTCTTTGCGGTGAAATGGAAAGTAAAGGGATGTTTCAGTGCAGTCAACACTCACACACACACACACACACACACACACAAACACACACACACACACACACACACACACACACAAATAGATGGGAAAGCTGTTAAAGCATTTTACAAATTTCCATGTCCAAACTTTTACTTCCTAGATTGGGTCTGTGTTTGAGGTGTGGGATTTTTTGTCCTTCAGTAAGTTAGCTCCTTAAGTAGTAGCATAAGTATTAGTATAAGTATTAGTACAGTATACGTATTAGCATATACCAGCTGCAAAGAAAAGATGATGATTAGATTATTTATGCTGTTACCCTTTCTGCTAGAAAATCCATGGGATTATACGACAAAACAGTTACCGCCAAAATAGCTACCGCCTAAATAGCTACCCCAAAATAGCTACCGGGACAAAATAGCTACCCCCAAAACAGCTACCCAAAACAGCTACCGACAAAATAGCTACTGATCTTCTCCGCTACCGGGACAAAATAGCTACCGACAAAATAGCTACTGGTCTTCTCTGCTACTGGGACAAAATAGCTACTGCTACTATGCGCTACTAGAACAAAAGCGCTACCGGCACCGATATATTTGA
>RDPX01000046.1:233192-258272 GCA_003991215.1 Morbakka virulenta | reverse complement strand
ACATCGGTAGCTCAAATATCGGTGCCGGTAGCGCTTTTGTTCTAGTAGCGGATAGTAGCAGTAGCTATTTTGTCCCAGTAGCAGAGAAGACCAGTAGCTATTTTGTCGGTAGCTATTTTGTCCCGGTAGCGGAGAAGATCAGTAGCTATTTTGTCGGTAGCTGTTTTGGGGTAGCTGTTTTGGGGGTAGCTATTTTGTCCCGGTAGCATCCATGGTACGACCATGTGTGCTGCTTTGCCTCCCCTAAAACTATCATGTTATCGGATACAATTCAACTCAATGCTCTGGTCACCGTAAAACCATGCTCCATGACAAATGGCAAAAAGTTTCCCAAATATGGGTACTTAAGTTCTCAAGTCAGACGAAGAATATTCCAAAAATGGGAAAAATATATCAGTAGACATCTTGTGGGTGCTTAATCTCCACCATGACCAAGCCCAAACGAAATGATTGATCACAGTGATGCCTAGCCAACTTTCAACCCTTTCCATCCCCAACTGATATGGATTGGGTGTTACAGTAGACAGTAAGTAAGAAAGTTGCGATAAATGTATTTTGTGTTAGCACTTACAGCCAAACAGCAACAGGATGGATGCTGCCTTAAAAACCATGGAAAAGGCGGAAAAGATCTGGTACAAACTAATGGCCTCCTGAAGGAAGGGAAAAATGGCTGCACAGTGATTAAAAGTCCTGGAGTCAAAAAAACAAAACAAAAAGGAAAAATATTGGGGTGATCATAGAACAACCAAAAGCCACTAGGGAGAAGAAAAGCAGACGGAAAGTGATACATGAGGTAAAAATAAGCAAAGGTGAAAGCCGAAAGTGCTGTGAGAACAGCAAGATATGATGCAATCGACCAATGGGATAAGGAACAAGACACACCAAAAAGAGAAAAGAGCATCTACAAATAGCAAATCAATGAAACAGGAGCTGATTCTAAGATAATTTGCGATGCAAAATCCACACATCATACTCAGTTTATCCAATAAGGTCAATTTTTTTTTTCTTGCCTTGTCTTTGTGCCACCCGAAAAAGAAAAAGCACCTTCACATTCACATCATGGATGTGAATGTGAAGGTGAGAATCTGGTGGCCAAAAAAGGAAGCAAATGCGCACTTAAACCACTAATATGAAGAATTGCTATATAAAATGACTAACTCGATAAACTGTCTGATTTTTCCCGCAAGACCCAGTTAGTAACATATCACATGAGAAAATAGGGGCAGTAAAGGTTATGAAGAAGAGCTGCAGGTGCATCAGTTGTGATAGTGGAGATGCTTGTGGCTTTGGGTGAAGGAAGGTGTGGAACTTTAGTATGGTAGCTATCAAAGAGTATCGGAAAGAATAAAAAAACCCATACAACAGGGAAGTCAGTCCACTGTAAATTATGTACAGACCCACTGTTTGCTGATGATAAAACACCAACTGCAATATTGCAAAAGGAGCTGCTAAGTAAAATGTAAGCAAATCAAAAGTCTAATGGGCTGTGATACAAACTACGATGCTTTACAGTGTACAAACCTAGGTGCTAAAAAGGAAAGAACAACTCATGCTAATAAAGGCCGAGTTTAGAATGCTGCATGGAGTACTTTTGAAAGAGATGAGAACTAATGGGTAAGCGAGGAAGAGGGTGGGAAAAAGAAGCATTGAAGTGGCAGTTACAGCGGCTGGATTGGGAAAGTTTAGCCACATGAAGACATATGATAAAGATTACCTGGGTAAAAAAGATTTTACATCATCGTGAATGTCAGGGAAACCAATATAGAGACAATTGGGTGAAATATAGGAAATGGCAAAAAGGTGAGGGTGAAGAACTAACAAGAGATGGGAAAGAATGACAAAAGCCACAATGTGAACCACATGGCAACACTTTAAAAGGGATGAGTCAAAAGAAGAAAAAACAGAAGTTAATAGTGACAATATTGAAAAGGTGTTCTGAAATAAAGAAACTAAATAACTGAATAGAAATAAAGCAGAGATTATATCGATTACCTGGGAATACTTACCTGGATGTAAATGTATACTTATTACACTGCACAACAAAATAATATTTTTTCTCTGTTACCGGAACCAAATTGTACATTTCTAACCAAGTTTCACACGCTGATTCCAAATCTGAAATCCGTTTTTCTCTAGCACGTAAGGTTTTTTTTAGAAAATTCCCATGAAAACCACAAATTCCCTTGGAGTGAACTTTTTTTCAAAAATACAAAAGTTGATTCAACAAATACCAAAAGCCTATCAATCTAATACCATTTTTATTGAGCTATCTGGATACAAGTGAGACATTTGAAAATAGGATATTGCATAGCGACCAATAAATATTACAAAAAATACTATTCCCTTTGAAGGCAATTCAAGTCAAGGTAAGTACAGTCTTCATCACACAAAGCTCTTCACCCTGAATGGTAATATTGGATACTTAAGATCACATTTTCAATATAACTCAAACAAAAAATGCAATACAACGTAAACATCAATTTTAATAAAGTGTAATACTGAATTCGTACTTCAAATTGTTGTCCAAACAATATAAAGGAGGAACCAGAATAAAAAGTTCACAATTCGAAAAATGTTCGAGTCGCTCTGTTGTGTGCAACAGTTGTGTCTCGTTTTAAGAACCAGCAATAGTCTCCAAGCATGGACTCGTCCCATCGGCCTTGATAGCGGTGCTCAAGCGTTGAGATTATTTGATGAAAATGTTCACCATGCTCGTCACTTACAGCTCCGCGGTTATCTGGAGAGAAGTCGAGATGGGAGTGAAGATAGTGGACTTTCACCGACATTTTGCACCCNCTGTCCCATAGGCACAAAAAACAAGAATGTTTGGTGTAACCACCTTGTAATCCTAAGAGCAAGCCAAGAACTTTAAGATCACCACATATCTTCCACCGGTATTCTTCATATTTTATGGCACCTAAAACCTCCTTCATAGCTTGGTATGTTTCTTCCATACAAACTGCATGTGCAACTGGAATTGGTGGTTGTTAATTACCATTATGCAGGAGGACAGCTTTAAGACTTACTACAGATGCATCTATGAATAGCCTCCATTCTGTAGGATCATGATGCAGTTTAAGTGTTTAACTGGAAGCTTGACACCGTGTGGTACTGGCAGGTGTACTGATGTAACATTTGGATACTGCACAGTAAGCTTGGATTTTCGGGAGCAGCCTTGAACTTGCGTTAAACAAAAGTAGCAATCAGACACATGGTCAACTGGTTCCCGCCATACAGCAGGCACAGCGAATGACATTTTTCTATCCTCACCTCATTTCCAAGCAAGTAATGTCACATAACAAGATGTACAACAGCTGTGAGGTGCCCATTGCTTATCCTGATCACCAACTGCACACTCAAAATAATCACTATAAGCACTGCATACAGCTTGACCTAGTGGCTTGTGTTGTGATTTAAAAATGAACGATGAACTATAATTATAGTTCATTGTCAAATTGTCTTGCAAGAAAGGTCTGGGCTCTTGTCATTGTTCAACTACGTTATACTATAATAACTTGATTAATAGACCACAACTGGTCAGTATTGTACATGATATAGCTGTGTCAGAAAAAGACTATTATTATTAAAATTACTATTATTTAAATTACTAAATGTGTTGGGTAAAATAATTAAAAAATTAGTTGTGACAGCATTTAAATCTGTGGAAGCATTTAAATAAGTGCAGATTAAAGTATGTGTACATCTCCCAGTATGACCAAGTGCTAAATACTTAGTGTTTTTGCCTATTGCAATTGCAACTGGTCAATAAAAAGTAGTACTGGTAGACAAATCGAACTAAACTGCTCTACCATGTGCTGCACAGTCAGTCATGTTGAGGTACCCTTCAATAACAAAACAAAAGGAAATGGATGAAGATCTTTATAAAGCTAATCTTACCTGTATCTTGACTAGTTAATTGCATCAAGCCATTTAAAATGGTGTCTTGTTTACCAGTTAACTCAAAGCACTTCAAAAAAGATATATCCTGAAAGATAAAAACATGATTTCCTGCATTTATTTCATGTTATTCTCAGGTAGTGAGGCAAGTAAACATTTAAAACTGTGAGCATTATGGTGTTAGATTTTCAAACTAAAGAAAAAAACTGGGTAAAACTTTAGGTTTGTTTTTCAAATACTTTTAAAGAAGCTTAAATAAAATGGGCTCATTGGCGGTGCTGAACTATGAGGACTTGTAGGTTTGTAACTGCTCAATAAGCTTTTGATGCTACTTACTACAAAACATATTGGTTTACACAGTGATGGACTTTATCAACCATGCTAGTGAACCTAAACTACACAGACTCAGGAAAAATACTATTAATCTATTTAAATCTGAGGGCCTCTCCATTTCTATACAAGCCAACCTTACAGCAACGAGGAAATGTCAACCTTACAGCTTGACATTTCCTCAGGTAAAAGCTAAAGAAAATTTCACCCTTTCAGAAAAGCAAACGACATTCCGATGTTCATCAAAGCAAAATTGAACCCTCAGCTATTCTAAAACGACATCCACAAATGCTAAATAGAAGAATATCTTACCTTTCTTTTAATGAGGTGGAATTTAACAAATCAAAAACGATCTATGAGAATGCCCTATAATCAAGTGGCTTTAAATCATCCTTGCCTTCGAGAAAAGACACGAAGTCAACTCAAAACTATCACAATCACTATCACGATCTTGATCACACAAAATAATCTGGCTTACCCTCCATACAACCGGCAAGTATAAACCAACATCGGCAAACTATTTTTGAAATTAGTACAAAAATACTTCCCAAAGCAACATAAATGTTACAAAATTATCAATAAAAGCACCATCTAAATAAGCTATTATTGCACACCTGACAATGATTCCATTATAAAACAGCATGCTATGACACTAAAACTAAAACTGGACTCAAGACACACAGTAGCACAACGTTAAAGAATGTAACTGTAGAACTAATTCAAACTGCCCTTTAGATGGCAAATGCTTACCTAAACGCACAGTTTACAAAGCCACAATAATGGCAAATAACATCAAATCAACATATTATGAAAAATGGGAATTTTAAAACTCGCTAAAACAAACACACAAAGTCATTCTGCCAACTTAAAAAAGCCAAAGAAACAGCACTCTCTGGAACATCTGGAAGCTCAAAAACAAGTTTGCTATTCGGTGGAGCATAGTAAAGTGTAAAACAAGGAAATGTGACCCTCGCCTATCCGAGAAAGTGGCTACTGTAAGAGCAGAGCCCTTTAGTCTCCTCAACAAATGAAATGAGCTTATCTCTAAGTATAGCCATAGAAATAAGTTTATAGTCAGCAATGTAAAGTACCTACCGGTATTGTATTCCCTTTTGGAAAATCTCTTTCCCAGTACCTTCATAAGAATTATTCTAATTAGTATTCACAGCAGTTTGAAAATTGTTACAGCATTACACTTCAAGTTATTGCAAACTTGTGTGTCCAGGTTGACTTTATCATAAAAGTTAGCAAATGTCACCTGTATACCAAGACAGCGACGAATGCCCCATGCATGTTGAAATGACAGAAATGCGATGGGCAGCATTCGGACATATGCTGAGGTTACCACTGTTAACACAGTGTCAATTGGCAATGTTGTACTACTTTGAAAAACCTGATGGAGCAAAGAAGTTTTCAGGAAGAAAGAGGGCAACATTACCTGTCAAGCTTCACAAAGACATCATAACATGCATAAAGAATGGCAAGATACTACCTGGAAATATTATGAGCTTCAAAAACACAGACAATCTTATGAAGCTACGTACATCAGCATCAGATCGAGTAATGTGGAAGAAATTGACAAAAGTTGTAGTAAATGATGACATGGTGACAAGGTGATGAAAATATCATATATCCAAAGTCGTAAAAAGTACAGTAGAAGAAGAAGGAAGAAATGTCACCCATTTTGTATCCAGAAAAATAAGACCTCAAGTATCAATACCAGCCATACCTCACAGGAATGAAGCAAGTCATGTCACTAATACCTGATGGAGAATCTTTCTGTATTTTATAAACCTTTCCTGGTCAAAATGGATATTACTGATGTGAAGAAAGAAATTGTTAATACCATTGAGAAAGAATTGGAGACAACAAATAGATTTCTATTACATCAACAATTCAAAATTCAAACTGTCCAGTCATTTAATTACAGCAAGATTTGCTGGTAATTATTGCTATACAAAACTGATATGACCTGCCTGAAAAAAAACCTGTTGCAGTTTGATCACTAGGTTTGTTTGACAGTGGCTAAAAATGCACCCAGGAGCAAATATTTCTCACATCAGATCTATATATAAAAAGCTAGGGATAATCATTTGTCTAAAATTGAAGATCTATGATCAAACTCAAGAAAGTTATAAATCAATATTAAGAAATTTAAAAGATGCTTAAAAGAATGAAACAAAGGCTGGCATATTTTGCGAAGGTGATGCAATCTACTGTACACCCTACCAAGAAAGCCATAACCTTAACCAAGATAAGATCCAACTACCTTTTCAATTTGCTGGCCCATACCAGGAAACCAATTCCGTGACCTGAGAAACTTCTTGTTTTGACTAAACCTTGGTGTCCTTCATGTGCAATCTTAATCACCCATTGGTACAAAGCTCAAGGTATAATGAGTTGTTTTCCTCTCATTATGGAACCATTAACAACTGATAGTTCATGAGCCACAGTTTTAAAATCTTTTAATTCAATATATGCATCAACTGACCCATCCTGGATGGCTTTCAAAAAATTCTGGTAAATACAGTCCTTGCTGGTTGCGTTCTGAATTTCCTTTAATGACAATGGTGGTGGAAAATCAAGGTTTTTGATATGGTGAATATGAGCTTCTTGTTCTTTCGATCCAACATCCTTCTTAGACCAATGTGAACTTAGCAACAGTTAACATGAACTGTATTCCATTGGGTTGGTTTTGCCTTTGCCGATATACTAAGTTGAAGTTGAAGCTTTGCAGCTTTAGTCTCATCCGTTCAACACAAAATGGAGCATTTCATTATTATACAAGCTTACTAGCACCTTGTGATCTGTCACTACAGTAAATTGTCTTCCCAGCAAATAAATTCAATTGTTCAAACAACCGTATTGAACCACCAATGATTCTCATTCAATATGACCTTAGCATCTTTCTACTGGCATCAATGATTTACTGTTATAAGCAACAACTCTTGGTTGACTGTCCTTACTGTCATATGGAATTAGGATTGTTCCTATGCCAACTGACGAACCATCAGAAATGACCTCAGTTTCCAAATCAGGTTCATAATGGTTCAGAAGAGCATTTTCTTGATGGCTTTCCATAAGTGTCCCAATAAGAAAGTTCATGCTCAGACTTCCCACTCCATCAGATTTTTTTCTTTGTCAATTCTCATAGTGGAGTGTCTTTATTCAAAAGTCATTTTTATTTAAGAACAGGATAGTTGAGTTTTATGCAGTTTTGGTCCTATGTTGCTTATTATACATTTATATTTGTTAGCACCACCTCTAGAGCTACCATATTATTACTCAATTAGGTGTATGTCATTTACTAACATTTGAGACTAGCACTCAGTCTTTTTTTTAAAATTTCACCAAACCATCCCATTCTCTGTTCTCCCACTACCAACAGCCTGTTTCAATAAAACGTATGTACATTCATACATCACCATTCTTTTTTTTCTCTCTCTTTAAAAGTATATTATTGCAATGACTTCATTAAAAGAAACAACAAAACTCAACATGAAGTTGCTGCAAAACCTTGTGCCAAAAAAGCACATTCCTAATAAAATCTACAAGTCAGCTGCTTTTTGAAATGTCAACATTTTACATAAATCGTATATTTCACAACTCAAACCACAAATCAACAAGAAAAAACCCAAGCTTTCTCTTATTTTATCTCCCATGTCTTATCATCAACTACTTTCACAGTTCTCACCACAATATCATCCCATATGGACTTTGACTTACAACTTAATGCATTTTAAAGGTTCTTCTTCAACAACATCTTGAAATCTATGATAAAGTACATTTTTAGGGATCACTCTTTATGCCTTTGTAAATGAAACTGATGGAAAATTCTTGTTAAGTACTTCAACAGAATTTTGTAGTCATTTAGTATCATGTTAAACCATCAGCCCTACGAGAAGAAAAACCAAACCATAATAAATGATGCAATTTTCAAAATTTGACTATACACTGCATATATTAATCAAGAAATACATCAATAGCAGTAAAAATTAAACAATTACCTGCACAGTGCATCCCCTACTAGTCATACGGTAAACTGCTTTTATTCCACGTTGTGTTGATTTTACAGGTAGCTTGTATCCCCATTTTTCAGTCATATGAAACCTCTTAGCATGCCATATATGTGTTTCCAACCATGTCTTACTTTTCTGTCTCTTCTCATACTCTTCTACTAAATTCTTTCGTCTTCTTCTCTGTTTTCTGCATGGTTTCTTGCTCCTTTTATCCAAGCCTGCTTCCACAAGCTAAAAAAAGAGAAATTATTGTTCAAAAGAGCAAAGAAATGACATTTTGCTTGTGGTTGTTATTAAGAGTAATGTGAATGAATCAAGGTTGTTCCTGGTTCAAAAGCAACTAAAAGCTACCCAAGTTAAGAAGACTGCATTGCACAAGCTTCTGGCTACTAACTTTGCTGCAAGAACTTAATTGATAGAATGACCAGTCACTATTCAGAATGGTTCTCATACAAAGCCTTAGAAAATAAACTTTTGACTTGTTTTCTTGAATTACTTTCGTATCTATTTATAATTACAAACCATAACAATGAATGGATTACAGGAGATTTTACACATCTGAGGTAATAGCAATCCAAGATCAACCAACAATAATAATGAGGCCATAAAGGTACTGTCTACCAACTAAGTACTGTCTGCCACCTTACATCAATGGAATTAACTGTAAACTTACAATATGCAATATGAAGGCAATAGGCAATATGAACTATGATGGTACACTGGACGTTAATCATTTCCTATCTATTACTCTTATCTTCCAGAAGCATTACCAGTCTATGAAAAAACCATCTTATAGCCCTCTTGTGGACTAAGATCTTTTTGACACCCACTGGCAAAATGGTTCATATTTCCAGCCATTTAAAAGAACTAATACCTCTAAAATAGAACAAATGATTTAGCCAAGTAACCTTAACCTTCCTGTCACCAACTGAAATTACCAACTCACATACCACTAATAGATTATGGCACTAATGTTCCCCCCTCGCCACTGCAGTCAGCTAATCCCACCAACACTCTAGTCACATCATGATTAATCTAGACTTTACCCAGGGCATTAATTAAGATAATTTGCATTCAATTTATACATAATTACAATATGTTCTTGATTAACAGTTTGCTGACCGGAAATGGAATATCACCTCAAGACAATTGTTAACATGGGACCAGTACATGCACCCCAAAACAATAGGTGATTACAACAGTATTTCAGAAATAAAAAGAGAGCTTATTCTTGTATTGTCAGAATATGTAACATTTTCCAATAAAGTCACCATTAATGTCAATGAGAATCACATTATTATAACTGATATCATCATCTCACTTTGCATTATTATTATTGGTTCATGCAATGACCATCAGTCATCATTTGTGTAAATTCAACTCCTAGTTTCAAACCACTTGTCCACAACCATGCATTATCACAAGAAAATGTGTCACTCAAAATTGGAAACAAACCTCAAAACAAGGTTATTTGTTGAAGCAATCTCTTGACCAATGTTGATTGTTGCTACCTACAGTCTGATTCCTTAAGTCCATTTACAAGGTTTGTAAGGAAGCACGGTGTTGGTTAAGTGCAACCAGTTTGAAGTTTACAGGTTTTCACCCACAAAACAGTCATCTTATTAAACAAACTGATCAAAGCACCACATTTCCTGCATTGACAGAAACCAAACTTTCATTAAGGTGAACTTATCTACTTATACTCAAATAAGCCCAAGCCTATGATAGAAGATTTATTGCCAGTGTTAGTGAAACCCACAGCCCCATATAAAAGCTCAGTGACATCTGACCCTGATGCTCAACCTATAAAATAAAGTTGGATGATTGCTATTAAGTGACCAACATATTAAAGTTACACAACAATATCACCAAGAATTTCAACATCCAACCCATGATGACAAGTTCAATGCCAATTCACTTGACAGCAATTTCTAGTAGCTAGTAACTGTTCAGATTCCATCATCAGTGTTACCACCAAACTATCCAGAGCTTACAACCTTCAAGATCAATTAGGATCCCTATCATTACCAGGCTACCCAACCAGTTATTTCCTCAACTAAACACGCATAAAGCAGCTAAAATCAGTCAACCTCTCTTATGACCCAAGTCCACCAGGCAACTTGTCAATTATTTCAAAGACTATGAACACAACTTTAGGCTGTATGAAATTCTGAACAAAGAGTTTACCACTTACCTACTGCCTGTTATGTTTTCAAATTAACAGTATGAATGTTGGTTGCTTGCTTTTGACTTAAAGAGACAATACAGACCTAATTGTCAAAAAAGAATGAGCCACCCTTATTGGAACGGACCTTGTATAAGTTAAGAACAACTGTTTTTATGCCTATTTATGGTGTCCGGTTCTTTTTTCTCTTTTCTATTAAAATAAATAAGAAGGCTCTTCAAGCATATTTATGATATTACAACTGCAACCCTCAACCCACCACAGACACAGAGTCAGCTATGTGATTGTTTCAAAATATGTTAAAATTCAAATCTTGAGTTTCAAAGAGTTATAATAAGGCAAACAAAGTACTGGGGGCTACAAGGCACACTTTTTCAGTTCTAGACAAGGGGAACTTTAACCTGCTCTACAAGAGCCTTTTGAAACCTCACATGGAGTATGCTTCAGTGGTGTGGAGCCCAAAGTTGATGAGGGGTAGTGATGCTTTGGAACAGGTGCAGAGAAGAGCTACAAGATTGGTACAAGATTGGTACAAGGATTGTCAAATCTTTCTTACCCCGAATGATTGCAAACGTTGAAACTCTCAACTTTGCACAAGAGCAGAATATATACAAACATTTAAGATTTTAAAGAGCCTGGATAGGTCAAGTATGACAGAAGGTGCGCCGTGTGTGGAAACCCAATGTTTAAGCCTTCTCTTAGCTAAGGGGCACAGTATGATATTGCAGGTCCAACACCAGACAGGAGCTAGGAGGTCGTTTCTTGCAGCCAGGGTGACGCAGGTGTGGAACAGTTTGAGCCAGGAAACTGTCATTGTCACATCAGTGAACACTTTCAAGTCCCGCTTAGCCAAGGAGTGGAGCAAGCACCCCGGCCACTATAGCTATAGATTCTTGCGCTATGCTTGTGCACAGCGCATAATATAAGAACCATGGAAGTATCCTCGTTAGATTAAGAGGATGCTATACTTAAGTAAAGGGTCTAATTACCCATGTCGGGAACCTAACGACTATTACTTAAGGTCAATACTTAAGGTCAATAATAGCTTTTTGTGTGTACGAGACATTGTCAGCAACTCTGACTGCCATACATTACAATAAGGCCATGCCGAAACCTTGAAAAAAATTAAATCCCTTGTCTACGGCTAGTTTTTCTTTCTTACTCGATATGATTCCTCAACCCGAGCTTTTTCACGGAATTTTCTTGGTATTCTGCGGATGTCATGACTTGCAGCTCTCCGCCTCATGTGGCGTGGGAATAGTTGAAAAGTTCTCTGTGATTTTTCATATTCTCCCTTTTTTAATAATTCTAACATGTGATTCATTTCATTGGCTCTTTCCTGGGCAAATTCACACACGTCTAATCCACGAAGAATCTTTACGTTATCGTCATCAGTGGTATCACTTTTATTACCATCGGCTTTATCCACAGAAGAGTTGGTTTTCATTTTCTTGTTGCAAGATTTCATTTCCTCTGCCTTCCTTTTCCGCCTTTCCTTTTTAGACTCCATACCTTTTGTCAAAGTCAGATTTATTCTGTAAAAGTTGTTAATTAGAAATGAATAAAACAAAGTGAACAGATAAGTTTCTATGCATGAATCAAGTTTTAACTGTCTGTCATAAATTCAGCTCTGCACAGAACACAATTTGATTTATTCAAAATGGGTGCTTATCTCTCCCCACATTCATGTGGAATTCACAGTTTTATATTTTCCGTCAGAAAAAATGACCAATGACAATTGCTCTTCCACAATGGGATGCACATGAATACCTGTCCATGCAACACAGTTTTCTTCAGTTGGCTTCTTTTTCAGCCGTTATTACCTCCTCTAAGATTTTGTTAGGAAAATGGATTTGTTCTAAATACTGACTTATTTTACCAATGGGTATCCGTATACACTCGTTTGCTAAGCTTCATTTCTATCAGAGTAAATTCAGGAGGCCAAGAGAATTTTTGGCTTCCATGCCTTGAAATTTAGTCACTGCATGTGGAGAGTCTTAACAGCAGAGAGTTCCCTGGATTTTCTCAGAGCCTCAGGAAAGAAACTTCAATTTAACTATAAAGATGTTGTTTGAAATGTGCTACCAGCCCATCATCATACGACTAAATTGCCATGTGGTCAACTACAGTGATTCTTTTTGTTGATTACTTTTTAGGGGGGGAGGGTTATTTAACAGAGCGTCAGCTGCCTGTTATGCCTATGACAGTATGAATACAAAACTAAGAGGCAGTGAATGTTTTATATCAATTATTTTCAGGTGTTTAGGTTTTATGCTAATTTGTAATTTATTTTCCATGGATTAATAATCTGTCTAATGGACTAGCATCAATTATTTTGTGGTTGTTCCGCATAAATTGAGAAATCTGTTTGTTAAGGAAAAGGTACTTGTCCATTTGCTGAACAGCTAACAAAGGCGAATCAAGATATATATTCACAATTTATATTGCATCGTTGAGCTCAGAATATAGCAGGGGAGATTTAAGTTGATTATGGCATACCTTGGGAGCTATCGTGGCTGGCTTGAGCTTGAAAGTGACCCAGGTAAGCCATTATATCGTAATTTTACAACATCAGTTCTGTTTGAAGATATTTTATGTCATTATTATCATCTTATACTGAAACGTACCTCTATTCAGTGATATTGATAGCCCTTGTCGTGTATGATCAAAATCTTTAAAGACCTAATGTTAAAATTCGTCATTTTAGTATTGCATAACCTATAACATAAGCTTGCCATTCATAAGTAAATACAAGAGGTAAAATATTGAACAGCCAAATCATTATTGACATAAATGTAAATTTGTCAATGTAATAAAGGAGTAAGACCCGATAGACTGTGTGCATGGCCCAGATGGCTTTTTTAGCTATGAGGCCTTCTGATCGTAAATCTTCCATGGAATATTGTAGCCCATGGAAGATATATCATGTTTGTAAACAAGTCATCTCTGATAGAAAACAACTGTTAAAGCGTACAAAACTTAGATAGAATAGCTTTATCATGTCATATGACTCATGACATGATAAAGCTCCTATATCCATGGCTTCAACTAAGTCCATAAAATCAAGAGTTTTCAAGACCACTAAAACTTGTTTGCAGGATCGAAAACAAAGTGTTTTTGCTCATTTATTAATTCATCTGAGCTTCTGTCTGAAAGGGAAGGGTTTTCATCCTGTCAATATAATAATAATATAGCCTTGACCTGTTTGCCCAATGTTAATCCAATATCTTGTGCAGGGTCTTTTCCATTGCCCAAGCACAATACTTTGCAGCTTATGAATTACTTGCAATAGTTTCCAGACACATACAATATTTGCATAGTCCATCAGACAATCTGAAATTTGTTTGGCAAAGAAGACCGGACTGTTCAGAGCACAGAATTGCTCTTAGTTTTTTCCCCACCCCTTATAAATTCATCTAATAACACTGCAGTTAAAGATGTTACTGCAGTGTTCTTCATACTGCAGTACTGTAATATGGGACAAGAAAAATACATTTGAACACAAATTTACAATGTTGTTTAATGATGAAAACTTTTCAACAGTCTAGAGTCATACATATTTTAAATATTTGATTCTAATTAAATTCTTTACTTCTTTGCACAGGTCTCTTCACACTACTTTTGGAAGATTTTGGTAAGTAATATTAAAAATAAACTGTTTCTATGTATATACATAGTTTTTTCTTTCCTACACAGTTGTGAAACTGCTATGTATTTTTCATTTGACAGTTTTTGAAAATACATAAAACATTTAGGGAATATGGAAAAGTTTAGAATTATTTGTATATACTATATATATATGTATATATATATTGTATATATATATGTATATATGTATGTATATATATATGAGGACAACTATGTCTTACTTTTTTGTATTGCCTTCTTGACCTCTAGCTTATAAACAGTCAGACATATTCTTAACTTATGTAAACTGGGTAAATTTGAAAATTCAAATTGAATTAATTTGGTCAGTTATTATTTAAATTTTACTAAATAATTTTGGTGAAAGGAGCAAAGGGCAAAGTAACAAGCATAAATATGCAATAGGAAATAAGTTGGCTAGGTACTGGAAATTATTACTGTTGAGCAAAAAGTTGTTTCCCTGACTGTAAAAGACCTAAATTCAAATTCACCTGGTAAACTGTTCTATTACTTTGCAGCTAGTGGAGTTAAGGCTAAAAGCATATAGTAAAAAAGCTTTTAAAGTTTATCAATTCTTAATTATGGTTTTGCTATATTTCATATTTTAAGTATCAACAACTTGGAATCAAGTAATTGGTATTTTTACAAACTATGAATTTACAGGTCTGTATGGAATAGATTCAGAGCTTCTTCTAGTCTTGACAAAGTAACATCTACCAGTCACAAACAAGTGGTCAACTATACTCAACCTATATAAGACCTGTGTTTATATATGGCTTTGGAACATTGGCAGTAACTACTACTGCTTTCTGGAAACTGCTATGTATAATAAAGCCACAATTAGATGGATTTTCCTTGTCAATCCTGAAGTGAATGTTGCAATTTTGAATCTCTTCTTTCTCAGCTTAAGAACAGAAATATTTCAGGTAACCTCAAAATAAGTGTGCTGATATGGCTAGGCCTTGTTAAGCACAGTACAGAGTGAATATTGCTAGTCTATACACTGAAGGTAAATGGTTATTAAGATCCACATAGGTCAAAGTTATGATAAGTTAATTTAGTTTATTTTTTTTTAGTATTCAGGATTTACCAGTATCAATCCACAAGACTGTTAAGTATTGAAAGAGCAATTTTGATCTTTATGTGACTGCCAGGCCTCACATTATAAAAGGAATACTAAGATGACTGGTTGATAAAGAATGGTTGATGATAATGTGTTATGAACTTTAAGCTTGTTTTGAGTTTATCTGTTTGTGTTTTAAAAATTTTGCCAAATATTTTGTTTCCTATGATAGAACAAACTTTGGAACTTTTTTTTTGTTTTGTTTCACAAAATGTTCTCTTTCTTCCTATGTCACTTTATACCACACCATATACCTCTAATCAAATTCCATCATCAAATGATATTTAATTTTTTAACTTAGGTGTTAAAGGAGTAGAAGTGGAAGAAATTTATGACCTCAATAAACCAGTTGAGGGGTAAGAATATTTTAAAGATTGTTATCATCTTCTTACCACCTGTCTTTTGTTACTGCCTTTGTAATTTTAATAAAACAATAACATAATATTTGTTTCAAATAAATGAACCAACAATGAGCATATATATCTCTGACAATATATTTCGGATTTTTTAAAATCCATCTTCAGGTCTAAAAGCAATAAAAGAAAAATTGTTGGTTCATTTATTTGAAACAAATTTTGATATGCCACAATGTTTTTATCATACATGTTAATAACATAATAATATGGAAGTAATTATTTTAATTGGAAAGAAATATGACCTACAGGAAATGGAAGGTTTGCGTTTTTATGTACCATTTATGTTATTTTCCAATTTTGCAGACATTGAATCCTTAAAATATAAAACAAGAGCTACATATGGTATCCTTGACACCTCTTCTGTACAGTGGGCTTCACTTCTTTTAAACAAGAATATAATTTTTGAATGGTAGAGATAGTTAAGAAATGTGAGAGCATAAGGTTTTAGTGCTTAGGTCTTAAATAGTGATGTCAAAATTTGCCAAGGTGTACTGTACAGAAACAAAATATACCTTTTACTACTTAGTCAAACAAGAAAAAACTAAAATTTTGCAGAGAATATGGATAATACTTTTTTCAATATTCTGTTGTGAGTTACTATATTGAAAAAGCAATAACACAACACCGCAACTTACCTCTTTTTTAATGACAACTATGTTTAATTGTTCTTGTTTTGACTGTTGCTTAGCTCAACTAAATATGGTTCTAACATTTAAAAAAGCATAATGTTTAATTTAGATCACCTATAGACTGTCAATTTCTCTTCTAATTTTTTCAAATGTTTATAAAACAGAATTGACTTTGGATTTGTAGTATTTAATCTTATTAATCGACAATTTATATGTAAAATTTATGTGACATAATCAAGGGATCTGGAGTCACCTTGTCATAAGAGTTGACAAAGTCAGACAGATCTGGACTACCAGGGTAGACGTTTTATGAGTACATGTGTGTGGCATTATCTGAAATTTAAGCATTTGCATAGGCTGTTGAATATGCAGGGTTTTTTGTCTTGCTATGTATCAGAAATTCTTAGTCAAATAAGTATGGACATATCAGGTGGATGTTTATATCAATTTCTAATTTGTTTACTCACTTTTTTAATTAAACACAAAAAAACTGTCATAAAGATCTTAATACTTTTCATTCCTCCTTTTCAAACATGCACATCATTGTGTACTTATAACTGCACAAGTTTCTCTTCTTTTTTAACACTTATGATACCTGACCATCTAATTTGATAATGTCACATTGCACACTAGGATTCAACAATAGCTTCTTACAGGGTTGTTTGTGTGTCATTTTTTATTTAATGTTAAACTTTGAAGGAAAATATAGGTGCTTTATCATACCATGAGTTATGAGCTTTTTGAGCTATATTTAAAGAGAAACTTCTCCCATCATCAGACTCTAAACCAGACAATAGAAGAATTATCTCTTGAAAGGTTGCTCAGAAAAAGGTTATGACTCCAGACATGATAAAGTTCCTATATATTTGGCTTCTACTAAGTCCATAAACTGAAGAATTAGTAGGACTTTAGAGGAAGTTCCCCGGTTATCAGTTTAGTAATATGATGTGCAGATTTTTATATATACACCAATTCTTTTACGTTCAATGACCAGGTGCTATATTATTTTTCCCTTTTCACAACACATTCTACAGTGCAAGGTTGCCCCACCCTTGATGTATTATTTAATACAATTTCTTCTGATTGCCATTACCTGAAATGCATCTATTAAAACTTTAGTTCCTATTGTTAAATCACTCTTGACTTAAATTATGATGGCATAGGTAGGAGGGAAAAGATCAGACGATTTATCAGATGATTTGGATCTTGTTCATGGCTTTTAATGGTAATTAAAGAGCCATCATCATCATCATCATCATCATCATTGTTCAACCTCAGTCAAGATGATGGATTGAACAACCGTTCTCCAGTAGTCTTGGTCTTCCATAGCTGCTTTAAGGTCTTGACCTGCTAAGCCAGTATCTCTTATAATGGTATCTAAGAAAGTCAGTTTTGCCATAGCGCTTTCTGATGGTTTGAGGTTTCCAGAGTATTAGTGATGAAATCACTTCTGAAGTTCCTATATGACAATGGCCTGCAAATTGTACTCTTCTAGATTTGATCAAACTAGATACTGGTGAAAGAGCCAAAGACCCAGGTTTACACATTGATGATTTCTCTCAGTAATATATGTTACATCTTTTTTTCAGACATGTGTTTGGACTCATCTTTTTATTCAAATGGATAGAAGAAAGAAGATCAAGAAGGAAAAATCCTCCAGAAGAAGCTTTTGTTGACAATGAGACAATTGTAAATGATATGTTTTTTGCACAACAGGTTAGGTGGTTTAGTTTTTTGTTTAATTTTTAATTTTTTTTTCAGAAATTGATTTATGTTTCTGTTCATTGTAGCTGCAGCAAAATATTCCACTTGGCCACGCTTTAGGTCAGGAAATTTCATTATATAATAGTGCTAATAATGATTAACTGCTGCTATTGTGATAGAAATATCCTATAGGCATGATAAGTTGTTCCTCAAGTAAACCTTCCACATCACTTAGGTCAGTTCACAGCACACTGCAAAGATTAGCACAATGGCATTGCCTTCAACTTTCTACTTGAAAACCATTCTGACAGCATAGTCCATAACTCATTGTGGCAATGTGTCAAGGTGTATTTGCAGTATATGGCAAAACATGGGCCATCATAGTTGGATTACTTATAGGCAGTAGTATGATGTTACATACCTTATACAGCACTGCCTTAAAGATGTGACTATTTGACCAACAGGTTATGTGTAGGCAAAATATTGTTTATTCTGAATATAGTCAAGTTATCCCAGAACGTGTTCAGAATTATTGCAGTTGTATGATATTGGTGATACACAAGTAGCATTTTAGACTGCAGTTTCTTTGCTAGTCAAAGTGATTAATGTGATTTGAGTATTTTATCACCAAATTTGTAAGCAAATCTTAAAATTTTTGAAAAGTAAGCTTGTGGGCTTTGCAATATTTTTCACCAATCCTTGATGGTAATATCCATCATAGACATTTTTTACTAACAGAGAATTTCCAGAGCTCCGACATATACTTTTTGTATCATAGACAAGGACCCAGAAATATTCAATTTTGATTTTTTTCTGCATGATCATGATACTTGCTTTAAATAACTTTTTAATTGAACTTTAACTCAATCTCAAATCCATTTTATTTATTTAACCATTTTCTTTTTTATCCTTTGTTTCAGATTATTCCAAACTCTTGTGCATCACATGCTTTGCTGAGCGTACTTCTTAATTGCCCTGATGTGGATATTGGTAATTCCCTCACACAGTTGAAAGATTTTTCAAAAGGTTTTGATCCAGAGGTATGACTTAAATTCATCATCTTGTTTGACTTATTGTAGACCACCCCATGTAGAAAACATGCTGTGTTTAGTGATTTGTCTTTCAAAATGATGGGTAGAATTTTACATCTTAAAATCAAAATCAACAAATAAATTACCTTAAATTGTACATTTAAGGAATACTTGATGAGAATAATTAAACCTTACAAGCTACTTTATTTGCAGCAGACATTTGCCTTACAATTTTTTAAATTTTTTTGCAAATGATATAAATATCTTAAGAAATTACATGATCCAGTAGGAGACAGAAAGCCCACATGGCTATGACTGTTTTAATCAATTGTTCATAAAAAACAAGACGTTTTATGCATAATCACACTACTTTGAAGTAAAAAAGTAATTTTGTACAAGAAATCATTACAGGCATAAGAATCACCTTGGCATTGTTATTTTACTGGTATATTTATTTAACTTAATCCTTTTTGCACCCTGTTGTGCATAAGGTAGTCACCAGACCTCACCACCTTGGTCCTATCTAAAGCATACCTTCCCAGGCAACCCCATGTCCATCCCTGTTCCTTCATCTCCTTTTGGATTGGCCTCCATGCCACCTTGGGTCAGCCTCTCTTCTTTCTACCATTTTGAGTCAACTGAAGGTGGAATCTTGGCAGAGGCATTGATGGCATATGGAGCACTTGTCATATCCATCACCATCATCACCTCTTGACTTCCTTGGCCAGAAGATGTTCAGGATCCTTCTGAGGCTTCTGTTCTGAAATACTTCTAGTTTGTAGCTCATGGTCTGTGTCATCTTCCATGAGTCTGGACCATATGGGAGTGTGCTTAGCACACTGCTCTTAAAAAGTTAGATTGTAGTCCTCACACTAATGTTCTTGGCCTTCCAGGTGTTCTGTAGTATTAAAAAGGCTTAGCTGGCTTTTATAATCTGCTGCTTCATCTCATTCTCAGTGACTCCATTCTTGGTCATCTTGGACCCCAGATAGGTGAAGTGTTAAACCTCTTCAATCTCCTCTTTAGTTAGCCTGATAGGTATGTCTGTTCTGTTGTTCATCTGCAAGTGCATAGTCTTTGCCTGGATTTCATGGTCTTGCAGTGCGTGTTGTGCAACATCTTCAGCAAAATCCAGGTCCTCAAGACAACTAGTAAAGTTCCAATGAAGACATCTTTCATTGCCAACAGTCATTTTCATAATCCAATCCATGTCAACGACAAAGAGAGAAAGTGAGAGTTTCCACCCTTGCTCCACTCCTAATGACTCTAAAAGGGGCTAGATAGTTCATTGCAAATCACTTGTGACAAGATAGTATTTTACTATATTTACCATCCTTTGAGGAAAACCATAATGACAGAGTGTCTTCCATAAGGCTTTGCCCCAGGATCTGCTGTATCATGAAGATGTGGTCTGAACAAGACCTGCCCAAACAGAAGTCTGCCTGTTTGTGATGAATGTAATGTCCCAAAGCATCTGAAAATCTCTTGTGTATTATCTTGCCAAAAACTTTACAGGTGAGTGACAGAAGTATGATTCATCTCTAGTTGTTGCAGTCTGAAAGGTTACCTTTCTTGGGTTGCTTTATGATAGGCCAACTTTACAGGCCTCGGGTGGTGATTTTTTCTCCCATATCTGCCTGAAAATTACAGTTAGCAGTACTGGGATCTCTTTCTCCTCCACTCTTAACATTTTAAAAGTTTTCCCATCCATCCCAGCCATCCTTACATTTTTCATTCTCTTGAGTGCAGTCTTAACCTCCTCAATAGTTAGTGACTTGATGCTGATGTGCAAATCTTCTTCCAATTGTGATAAATCTCTAGCCTTTATAGACTCTGGTCTGTTCCAACCACTTTCAAAGTGCTCTTTCTATCACATAACATTTTTCTCTTCACAAGAAATGTGCATGCTGCACTTACCCTTTATGGGCCGCTCATTTGTACCAAAATTGGCATTCAGTTTCTTAGTAATTCAATGCAAAGTTTTCAGATCCTGTCTTGCTGCAGCCTCACCACCCTCATCTGCCAATCTATCCACATACTGCCTCTTGTCGTTTTTGGCCAACTTATTGACCTTTTTGACCAGCACAGAGCATTTTCCCTTAATTTTCCCTTTAATCCTTTTAGATCTTGTGGGTATTATTTTCTGTTTCACTTCTTTCAACTTGCTGATTTTTTGTCATGTCTTTGGTTGGATCCACTCCTCCTTACTTTTCTTTCAGTAGTCTATGCCTTTCATGAAGTAAAATTGCTATTTTCTGTTTTACAGACAAAAGGGTATGTAATAGGGAATGCTTGGGAACTTGCAGAGGCACATAATAAACATGGAAAGTAAGTACATGTAGTAAGTTACTTTGTAACGATTATTCGTTTTGTACCATACATATGTATGCCATTTGTATGCAGTTCTCTACAAAAGATACCTTTGTGTCAAATGCCCTTAAATGCAAATCAATGTCATCTCGAGTATAAATGGCAAGTACAAAAGTGAAAGGAAATTTAATAAACCAATGAATTTCATACATATAATACATATACAGTACAATATAATGAAACTTTTTCAGTCATTGTTTGTGGATTTATTGATATCTTTATATATATATATGTATACCATATACCAGTTTCGCAGTACCGAAGTAATTATTAGCTCTTGATAGTGCTCAATAATACAAGAATATTAGAGCTATCATAGGGTGAACGACAAAAAATTAACAAAACTTAGTTTTAAAACTGTCAGTTTCATGTTTTCACAGTCGTCAACTGACGATTAGCTGACGATTGTGAAAACATGAAACTGACAGTTCTAAACTATGTTTTGTTGATTTTTTTTGTCGTTCACTATATATATATATGTGTGTGTGTGTGTGTGTATAGAAACTCAGATAACTGAACCTTCATCCAAGGTGGAAGGAGCAAAAGTAAAATCACTATTACATTTTTGGGTTCAGTTGTTCTTAACCGGCGAATTTTTGTAAATTTGTTTTGTCTTTTGTGTGTATGAATATGATAAATTTTTGAGACAAAATTTGAAAAGAGATATGTTTAGTGCTACAAAACTCGGTTGTGGCTGAGCAAAATCGCAGACGTATAATGTCACAACAGGTCTGGTCCTCTTGCCTTGTATTGCATCTGTAAAAGACAGTTAAACACTGATATTATTTTGCACATTCAAAGAACAGNACAAAAAAATAACAAAAAATATTTTTATAACTCTGTGTTTTGTATTTTCTCAGTGAGCAAATACTTATGAGCGGACGTTTGTGAAAATATAAGTCAGTGATTTATACAATATTTTTTTTTTTTTTTTTTTGTCTTTACTCATATATATATATATATATATATATATATATATATATATATATATATATATATATGTGTGTGTGTGTGTGTGTGTGTGTGTGTGTGTGTGTAGAAACTCAGATAACTGAACCTTCATCCAAGGTGGAAGGAGCAAAAGTAAAATCACTATTACATTTTTGGGTTCAGTTGTTCTTAACCGGCGAATTTTTGTAAATTTGTTTTGTCTTTTGTGTGTATGAATATGATAAATTTTTGAGACAAAATTTGAAAAGAGATATATTTAGTGCTACAAAACTCGGTTGTGGCTGAGCAAAATCGCAGACGTATAATGTCACAACAGGTCTGGTCCTCTTGCCTTGTATTGCATCTGTAAAAGACAGTTAAACACTGATATTATTTTGCACATTCAAAGAACAGATTCATCCATTCATCCTAAGTGTTGTTTCCGATCCGGAGGTTGGCGACCCTGGATCTCCATCTCTGCCGGTGCTGCACTTCACGTCTCAGCTCCGCTTGCGTTGGCTATGTTGTTTTTGCTATCCTGTCAGTCCACTTCTGCCTCTTCCCTGAAATTTTTCCATCTAGTATGTCATGTTGTATACCGATATGCGGTGCTATGTGTCCGAAGTAGGACAACTGACGTTTCATGATGCTTTCTAGTAGGCATTTGCTTGTTCCCATCATCTCCAGTATCTCTTCCTTTCTTTTCTTCTCAGTCCAGCTCACTCTCAAAAGTCGTCGGTAACACCACATTTCAAACGCCTGTAATCTTTTCTCTATCGCCGATGTTATTGTCCACGTTTCACAGCAATAGAGTGGACCAAACGTTATCTTTCGTTAGTCTTAAGCGCAGCTTCAGATCGATTTTGCGACACGTCAAGGTTTTGCGGAAGCAATTGAATACTGACTTTGCCATGGCTATTCGAATCTTTATCTCTTCTTCACATCGACCGTCACTCGAAACTGTGTCCCAAGAGCTTAAACTTATTTACTTGCTCTAATTCTTTTCCATTTATGATTATATTGGTGGTGCTTGGTATTGGTACTTTCTAGACTGTCATTGTTTTAGTCTTCTCTGAGTTTATTTCAAGCCCTATGCCCCTGCTTTCTTGATCTATATTGTGCACGATGTCCATCAGCCTTGCTTCCGAGTTGGCGATGAGGGTGGTATCATCAGCATATCTAATGGAGTTGATGTTTCGTCCTCGTACCCTTATTCCTTCCTTGTCTTCTATACTCCTTGTTATTTTCTCTGCATACAAGTTATACAATGATGGTGACAATAGACATCCCTGGCGGACTCCTCTCTCAATAGCAACAAAGCCACTGCAGCTGTTTCCTATCCTTTCAGAAGCCTCCTGATTCCAATATAGATTGATGATTATCCTTAAGTCCTTTCCATCAACNCATCAGCCTTGCTTCCGAGTTGGCGATGAGGGTGGTATCATCAGCATATCTAATGGAGTTGATGTTTCGTCCTCGTACCCTTATTCCTTCCTTGTCTTCTATACTCCTTGTTATTTTCTCTGCATACAAGTTATACAATGATGGTGACAATAGACATCCCTGGCGGACTCCTCTCTCAATAGCAACAAAGCCACTGCAGCTGTTTCCTATCCTTTCAGAAGCCTCCTGATTCCAATATAGATTGATGATTATCCTTAAGTCCTTTCCATCAACATTTTTGTCTTGAAGATCTTGGATGAGCTGGTCGTGGTGTACGCTATCAAACGCTTTTCTATAGTCTATGAAGCACAGGTGGAGTGCATTTTGCATCTCTATAGCTCGCTCTAGTAAGTTCCTTACGCATAAAACGGCTTCTTTTGTTCCTTTACCTTTACGGGAGCCAAATTGATCCTCCGCTAGCTCGAATTCTACTTTTTCCCTTATACGCTCTTGAATGATCTTCAGTAGAACCTTTGTCACTTGGCTCATGATACTGATTGTCCTAAAATCTGAGCAATTCGTGGCAACAGGTTTCTTCGGCAGTGTGATGAAAACTGACTGAGTCAAGTCCTTTGGAATATATCCTGTATTATAGATAGACTGACAGAGGAAAGTCAATTCTTTCAGGCCTCTTTCTCCCATAAACTTCAAAAGTTCATCACATATACTATCCCTTCCCGCAGCTTTTCTGACACGGAGCGTTTTTATCGCTGCATCAACCTCAGCTTCCATGATTTCGGATCCAATGGTGCAGTCCAGAACGGTTGGCTTGTCCTTTGCTCTGTCATTATCTGAGTATAGCTCCTTGATGTATTCTTTCCAACGGCATGCTGCATCTTCAGCACTGAAAAGCATTTTCCCATCCTTGCCTTTGATACAGAAACCTGCTTTCATGTTTATCTAATCTGACATCTCTTTTGCAATCTTATGTACCTCCTTACTATTGTGCCGACGGTCCGCTTCTTCTATCTCTATGCACTTGTTCTCTATCCATTTTTCTTTAGCTTTAATGCATTCCCTCTTCACACGCTGATTTAGAGCTTGATATTCGCTTTTTCCTTTAGCGTTTCGTCTCTCTTCCATGAGTGACAGGATATCTTCATTCATCCAACTTTTTCTTTTCTTTAGCTTCTTTTCAGGCAATACCCTCTCTGCAGCTTGCATGATTACTCTTTTGAAACGATTCCAATGGCTCTCTATATCCGCTTCTTCTCCTGTCACTACTCTTTCGAGTAACGCGAATCTATTTGTGACTTCGATGTTAAACCCTCGACTGGATTTCCTCTTTTTCATTTCCTCGAAATCCAAGAGAATTAGCTTCGCGGTTCCTTTTAACGGCTTCTTCCGCTTTACCTGCC
>RDPX01000046.1:176031-209570 GCA_003991215.1 Morbakka virulenta | reverse complement strand
ACAAGTTTGAAAGATACATGGAGAAAATGGGTGTGAAGATTGAGATGGCAATTATTCAGAAAACGGCACTGCTTGAAACAGGGAGGATACTGCGAAAAGTCTTGTCTCTTTAGAGAAACAGGAGAAGGAACTTTGAGACCCCTGGTGACTTGTTGTTACCCGCTCTCAAAGATAAAAGAACAAAAGAACTTTCCAGACAAACATGTCTGAGATTTACATTAATAATAATAATAATACGCCTAATACCGAAGCTGATGCTTTTGTGTCAATTATACTCACTATATTAGGCCCAGGAATTTTGCAGAAGTCTACATTAGCAAAGTGCATGTTAAGACTTGGTTTAGCGTCACACGTAGTAAGATACACATGGATGCCTGAAGTAAGGTCCAAGTAGTTTATCCAGGTCCTTATCCATTAGACTAAGGCGTTTATATTAAGGGACAAAACTGGCATGCCTTTTCTGGTTTAGATTTTTTGAGTGCATAGATGATTAGATTATTTTATTCACCAGGCAGAATCTCTAAAACATTCACCCGGTTAATATTGGTTTGACTTCATTATCTTTCAATTTACAGATTGATGACTGCAGACGTCGGCATAATTACGACCCATTTATATGTACATACTTAACGATGCTCGCGGAGAGAGGTTTGCTTATAAAGTTACTTGAGCAACAAAATCAAATGGCAAAACGGGTAGCTATATCACAAGCAGTTACGAAGAAACGAGAACAGAAAAAAGAAAAAGAGAAAGAACAAAAGAAGGAAACGGCGAAAAAAAAGAAAAGAAAATAGTTTACGTAAAAGATTTGCCGTTGATATACGTATCACATTAACAGATCTTGACGCGTAGCGGCATTATGGATGGCTTTTACGTGACATTATATTTTCATCAAGATGCTTTCATTCATCCAAGAAATTGAAAAGTCAGCTCTCTGTCAGCGTACTGAAAACTGTAAAAATAGTTGGGGGGAAAAGTACATATGGTATCCTTTGTGAAAGAAAGTTGTCAAGGACAACATTTTCCATCGACACAGTTAATCGTCGCCCTTTCTGAATTTGCAAGTTCTCTAAAGAATTTGCTGTACCAGTTAATTTTATTTTGTTTACAAAGAAATACGTGCATGAAGGAATGGGGCACCAGCAGCTACATGAAACGAAAGGAGTTAAATCTAGATGTTCTTACCCGCTACTAAAAAGTAAGTATCGACGGTGTGTCTAAAGCCATTTATTGCAGTTTTAGTGCTGCTACAGAATTGGCAACTTGACCTTGAAAAAGACAAAACAGAGACAACTGTCTATACGAAGAATATTATATTTTAGGACCGTTTTTGTTGAGGAAAATTATGGAACATGTTCCGTACACTGTAACCACTACGACTTGGTGCATATGGATATATGGTGGTATGGTGAGCTAGTGGATTGTTAATATGTGAAGATGCTTCTTCAAATTGTAGCTTATTAACGATTAAGGAATTTTGACAATACCATTGTGCAAAGTGATTTTTATGCTTCATTACTAGTTTTCATCTGAGTCGAATTGCCATATGACATTTAAGATACAACGCTGCTTAAGACATATGGACAGGTTTATTTTATCAATGTAATGAAGCAAAAGCTCATTATGGTCTATACATTTTAAAAGTACTCAGTATGTACCACCACCCTGTCAGCTGTCAACTTCGTTGAATCGCATCCGCTTGTGATCTTAAGGCTGGAGCTTCATGCCCAATGTTGGGTGGCCATTGGTTTTCAGGCCTGATCATTTCTCTGTATTGACTAAGGCTTTTTAACTAACCTGATTTCCAGGTCTTGTGGAAAAACTACCAGTAAACTGAGGTATTTCGGTCTCTTAGTAAAACCCAAAGTTGATGACCTTGACCTGTTCTCCTATTACCATTTCCTTGTACAAAAATCCCCTTAAATTAAGCACACTTAATTAGCGCCCTTGTGATAAACACATTACCAGCAGTTAAGATAAAATTTTGAAACAGTGCGAATCCAATGCTCTTAATGATCGAAAAAATGGGGTGTATTTTAAGCAAAAATTTGAAATATGAATTAGAGCTACTCACCAATACCGATTAAAATTCCTGGTTTCACTTACCTAGCGTTTTGCATGATCTATTATTAGGACTACTATTAGGCATTTTCTGTACCAATAGATACATAAAAAATATAAAATGTAACAATCACGACATTCTTCGCACTTATTATGTTTACGTGTTAGCAAGTACATCTAAGTTACATTCCATTGCTTTCCCCAGCGCCTCGTGTTTGTTGTTTTGAATAAGCTGCTATTTCACGCTTGCTTTTCCCTTGAAATTGTGGCTCAAACAAATCACTGGTCACGTTTTCAGTGAAATGTTTTGCAAGACAATTAAGAAACACGGTATCTTTGTTGATCGGTTCGTGGTTGAAAATTGGGTTATGAATAGGCTGAAAATTCCACGCTTGAGCACTCGGGTGTTCTGTTATGTTATGTCGAGCGAGCAAGGAGTTCTCATAAGCACATTGCGATGATCATTGTCTTGGGAGTTTTAATGCTAAATTTCACGATGAAACAGCAAAAAATTGGAGAAAATTACCAACTTTTATGAGCAAGATGATAAAGGTTGTTTATTGTTTATTGTTTATTGTTTATTGTTTATTGTAATATTTGACAACCATGACCAGATTCACAAAAAAAGGAATGCGTGGTGGAATAGTTTAAAGGACCGCTTGGATGATCTGTCTCGTCCTGCCTGTCGAACTGGTGCACGCACAACCACATTTTTCAACAACAATCAGTCTGCAAGCTTGCCGGATAGTAGTTTTTGGGTTCGGTGGTTACAGTATAATAAATACTTCCTTTCTCATTTTCCTCTAGCAATTTTTTAGGCATTTTCTATTTGTTCCTGCTATTTTTCACTAAATCTGCTGTTGATCACTATTTCTTTAGAAGCATCATCGTCAGGTAGAAAGGCGATCTTTTAACGCTGGTGCCTGTTGGATCCCACGAAACAAGTAAGGAGAAAAAGATGTTGCATCATTGCGCATACAGTTGAAGGTCCCCATAACTTTGTTGATGCTAGTATCTCTTTTTGACTTCGAGCTTTCTTCAATGGTGCGTAACATCTAAAGAAGAGTACGAGTCATCTATTTCACCATGCCATTTCTTTGTGGATGATAGGAAGTTGTACAGTACAGATAGCGTGCAACCTATTTAAGTAAGTGCACCAGATACCTGGTGCAGTGCGTTGAGATGGTCGTTTTCAAACTCTGCCTTGGTCGTGAAGAGGCTTTGAAGGTATCTGAAAGCTCAAGATGCAATCGTTGTACAGATCCTTCGCCGCATTTTTGTTGCGAGTTGGATAAGTTTGGGCATAACGTGAGAAGTGATACACAACAACTGAAACCTAGTATTTATCACTAAAATTTTCTTAATCAAGTTTGTCGACGGTGATCACCTCCGTTGCAGAAGAAGTAATGAAGCCTCACAAATGGAGCTTGATGGTCTCCGTCGAATTTCTTCTGGGTGATGCAGAGGCATCCGTTTCGTGTACAATTTTGGATTTTTGCATGGATGCTAGGCCAGTGCACACGCTGTTGAGCCATCTCAAATACACTATCGGCGCCCATGTAATTGTTATTGATGTGCAAATGCTGGTAAATTAATAGACGTAGTACGTTTGGTAGAGCCAACTATGATATCCTACCTCTGTCTTTTACGTCTAAACACTTCATCGATACTTGGCATCTCTACTAATATCCTTTCCAGTTGCTAATGTTTCAGATGTCAAAGTGTCATGGTCATGTTTTCAGTAGGAATCTTCTCTTGTTTATCACAGTCTGCAGAGGTTCATACTTTGCAAGTGAAAGTCCATTCTTTATTGTTGTTTACTTTTACATTTGTTCCACACATGATCGCACAAAACGTATCTTATGATATCTCCTCTGCAATGGTAATCCAACAAGCTCACGATTTGTCTGATTTCATCTCCTACATTACCTGGTTTTCTTTCTTTCAACATCTTCACAACATCAACTGGGCTGTCATCCAAACCATATCCATCTGTATTCAAGATTCTACCGAGATGCTTTACTCCACAACGGAACATTTCGCATTTTGCTGCATTTAACTTGCTTTGAATCTACGGAGCACATTAAGTAAGTAAAGAAGATGGTCATTAAGGTCTGGAGCAGACTGACGTTTTTAAGATAACGTAGTGCATACTCATTCTTAATATCTTAAAACGTTAGCTCCATAAACTTTGGAAGCCAGGCATTCATAAAGAGATAAGAGCACATTCGAATAAATCCCAAGATCTTGCAAATGCTGTTTTCCTTCGACTATTGTGTCCCAGATGACTCTGAAAGTGAGCACGGATTCGATCCTTCACAGTAAACCATTCACTACCACCCATATTATCATGAGCAGAATGAATACTCTTGATAGGGGAAGTTTATCATCCAATCTTATTTAACCCTCGATAATCACAGCCTAACCCGGTGCTGCACCCTCTGTTCCTCACAATGAAAATTTGAAGACCATGCTGATTTTGAACAGGATAATCCATACAAGTTTTAATAAATACTAAACAAATTTGATATCGCTATACAATTATTGTGGTATACACCAGACCTGTAGCTTGTTGCTCTGAATGTTCATCCATAGGGGTGGATGCAGATGAATCATCAGGGTCAACAACTTCCGGAACAGCGGCAGCAGAATCACCAAAAGCATCAATTGTGTGACCAGTAGCAGCTGAAATTCCATTCGAAAATTGTTTGAAGTCGACCAACACATGTATCTCGGAACGAATAGGCTTAAGCCTTCCTCATATTGTTCTTCCTGGTACGTTGACATTATTGTTGCTAGTGTTGGTAATCATGATAGTAGCTGGTGACTTAGTTCTTTTTTCAATGTTATCGGTTTTTCTTTTAACATTACGATACCAGTAAAAGGATGAAACAGAATTGGCTGGAACACTACAGTGCGTTGTTTAGAGTTACCATCTCTAATTTACAATAAATTAAGATAGTATATTCATCAAGAATCTTGCAACTAATTTTCAACGCATTAGCAATTAATGACGGAGGACCTTCATCGTCTCCCATAATGTAAGAGTTGATAGCTCCCACTTTAGTGGTCTGCAGATCCAGCAACACTTTCTTCAAAGGTGGAAACTTTGATTGGTCAAGATTGTTTATCAAATCATAATGGAAAAAGACAAAATATTGAATAGATGGTCAGAATATATAAAAGAATTATATGACAACACAAGACCAGAAGGCAAAGAAATTCATGGTAATTTCGAGAGCCCTCCCATATTGGAAGAGGAAATACAATTTGCCATGAGAAAAATAAAGAATGGGAAAGCAGCTGGCTCAGATGAAATCACTATTGAAATGCTGGAACCACTGGAAGAATTGTGAATTTCAGTTTTAACCAAACTATTAAATGACATGTACAATACCAGGGACATTCCAACAGACCTATCTAAATCAATATTTGCTGCACTCCCCCCAAAACCTGAGGCAATAGAATGCGAATTTCATCACACCATTAGTTTAATGAGCCATATAACCAAAATTCTGCTACGAATAATAATGAAGAGAGCCAGAATCAGCCGAATCAAACCAGAAATCACTGAAGAACAGTGTGAGCTTGAAGAAGGAAAGAGAACTTTTAAGGCCCTTTACATTCAAAGGAATTAATAGAGAGATCTTTAGAAGTCAACAAAGACCTGTATGTATACTTTATTGATTACACCAAATCCTTCGATAGAGTAAAACATGTCATGGACATACTACAAGAATTAAATTTAGACAGCAAAGACCAAAGAATACTGAAGAACATGTACTGGCAACAAACAACAGCAGTAAGTACTGGGCGAGATATAGGAGAATATCAGCATATAAAAAAAGGTGTAAGGCAAGGAAGGATGTGTACTATCACCTGATCTTTTTCCTATCTATATTGAGAAAATAATGATAACTATACAAAACATGACTGGAATGAAAGTAAATGGAGAAGTTCTAAACAACATACGATACGCTGACGATACCACTCTCATAGCTGAATGTGAAAAAGATCAAAAAGATCTGGTTGACAATATTGTAGTTGAAAGTGAGAAAATGGGACCAAGTTTGAATGAAAAGAAAACTGAAACAATGGTGATGTTAAGAAAGAAAATAAAACCAACATGCTACATAAATGTAAATTCCTCCAATACAGCAGTTGTGCCAGAGTGGTTAAATCAACAGATTACCATGCAAGTGGTTTGCAGCCCGATTCCCAGCTATTTATCTGAAGTACTGCGCTCAATTTTTTCCGTTGTAAGTGGCATACTACTGAGTTTGTTCTTGATTTCGGAGATAGAATTGGGAGGGAAACCATTAAATAAAAAGGATTTTTAAAAAAATACAAAGAAAAAACCCAAATAAGAAAAGTAACCCTCTACGCTAAGGTGGCTTCAACTGTTGCTCAGGGTGAAAGACAAAAAAAATATTTTAATTGCAAAATCAAGAGAGAGATACCTATCACAAGGGATCATGACGCCATTAATGAATATTTAATGAACAATACTTATATTTTATGGACAATTATGTGTGAAAAATTAACCTATTCTGTATTTTATTGTAGAATGTGCCACTTGCCTTTGCAGAGTTTGAAACACGCATTGGAAATTGGTTAAAATACACGCCATTGAAAATAAATGCCTTCCCTCGAACACTGCCTCTTTACACCTTTTTCAGAAACCTAATTTATAAAATTTATCAAAGGTCAGAAGATTTAAAATTTAGGAATGAAATAAAAACATAGCCCACCCTCGACATGCATAGCTGATAATTTTTCAGCTGACCGTTTTCAGTTCCAATTTTTCGTCACCATTAACCTTGTTAAATGTACATTCAGCATCATCTCCAGTTTTTAATCCAACAGCTACCAAAAACTCACACCCACAAAATATAGTATAAGAAAATTTTGAGAATATATTAACGGTCAGTATGATGTATTCTTTAGAAATTCGTGGCTCACCATAATTTATGGTATTTTTTTCAAGAAATGAGTAACGGTATTTTTGCTTAACTGTTGCAAGGACACACACGCTCAAACGAAAATAACGCCAAGCTCAGCGAAAATAACGCCAGTAAAGAACACCTACAATCAAATATTACGAAGAATCAAGTCACGAGATACAGAAAATAGGATCCAGAAAACAAATTCTTTCGCTAAATAACTGGAGTAGTACATTGCTTTTAACTATTTCTGCAAAAATATATACAGTGAATGATAAGTACTCGCAGTACTAGTCAAAATAAACAAATAAGTAACAAGAATCAACCAATCACCTGTTGGCACATTAAGTATCAAGTGATTCTTTTATCAATTATTTATATTAATAAGTGACTGGATTAAAACTTACTTCCCTTAGGGGCTATCCATTTATTACGTTCGCATTGAAGGGGAAGGGGTGTCCTAAAAAGCGAACAAAAGCGAACAGGGGGGAGTGGTGTTCCCAAGCTGAAAAAGTTCACATTAAAAACACTTTTGCTAACAGTTTTCACAAAGTAGTGACAACGAAAGACAGGTGTGCAGGTGTAATTATTCTTCTCTGTTTTTACACATTTGTTTGATTATATGGAATTACTTCCGTTTGTATTCGGCTTGTATCTAATTATAATTGCTTTGATTTCTCACAATAGCCTGACGTCAATCTTTTACTTTTCGAATTTATGCACATGACCTTCTGTGAAAGAAGAATCAATGACATGATTTTTAGCTTATTTATTGAAATGGTAACTACCAACGACGGTCAAAAAATAGTTTAACGTACGTTCGCACGAAAAGGAGGTACTTGCTTGCGGTGGGAACAAGGGTGAGGGAGTCGAAAAATGGCCAGTTTTATACGAACGTAATAAATGGATGCCCCCTTAGGTTAAAACAGAAGTTTACCGTCCCATATTTGAACTAGTTCTCAAAGTTCGTTTCTTTGTTCTTCCAAATTTCAAACCTCAAAATAACACTGGGGCTTGTACACTGAACATAGTGTCATTTCCCCCCTTTTAACACTTTAGACAACCATTAAAGAAAACTAGTCTTCCTCCACCCCAACGCCCCAACACATACGTACACACACACACACACACACACACACACACACACACACACACTTCTCCTCCGCTTACACCAGAAAGGACAACATAAATGGTTGAAACTAAAAATTTCTAGTAAAACCACGGTAATTTTGGCTCGACTTCCTTCACCAGATTGTAAACTCTGGGGGAAAAGGCTTATTGGACCACATTCTAGTCACAAGTTTATATTTAAGCACAATCATCATACAACATAAATAAAGGTTTACACTAAATACAATGCAAGTTTTTTATAGTCGAAATATCTATTTACAATATGGGCAAACAACGGGGAAAAAATTTTGTAAATTCTCATAGTCAAATGCTTGTATCATGAAAAAAAAGAACGAAATATTCAACAACATTCAATATATATATATATATATATATATATATATATATATATATATTACGCTCACTTACGAAAGTTTGGTTGAGCACTCTATCTGAGATGGGCACCTGTCGTTTGCGTAATGCGGAGCTCACTGCGCGTGAGTAGTTTGAGCACTCTGACAGGCTCCCACAATAACGTCTTAATCTGTGTTTTCTCCGGCACAATGGCCTGAGAGTTATGTCTCAGACACTCTGTGCTGCACTTGTACACCCACACAGGGCGAAACAGTTCTGTATGTAGCGTGAGTATATATATATATATNGCGCATGAGTAGTTTGAGCACTCTGACAGGATCCCACAATAACGTCTTAAGCTGTGTTTGCTCCGGCAACATGGCCTGAGAGTTATGTCTCAGAAACTCTGTGCTGCACTGATGAACCCACAAAGGGCGAAACAGTACTGTATGTAGCTTGAGTATATATATATATATATGAAATTTAAACGTGTATTTTAATCGTATTCTACATGGAATTAAACCAGTATCTTGTGACAATTTTTTCAATGTAGAACACTTAACAGCACAATAGTAATTTAATGCCAAACAGTCTTTTACTGGGATGAAATCAGACATCTTAGTAAGTGGTATGAAAAGTGATCATGCTTTCCACAGCAGCTTTCTATTTTAAAAAAGCTGATTTCTTGAGACTTAGCTTAAAACCTTTCTTTGGCATTTTCAACATTTTCCCAATACGTTATTTACTTTTAATCTCGAATTCCAATAATAATTTGGGGGGGGGGTGAGGGGGTAGGGAAAGGTCTTTTTTGCACCACGCATCGAAGACCAAGATGCAATTGACAATTAAAAATGATTAGTTGGTATTAGAAAAAACACCTATAGCTATTTGACTTATCAACTGACTTAAAGTTTCTGAGTTTTCAACAATCTGCTACTTTCTATATTACATTATATCTGTGTACAATAGAGAACAACAGGTTATGAGGCTCATCTTCTCTTGCTATGAAATTACGGAAAACGTTGAAATACTCCAGAGTATTAAAATGTTCTTCTTTCCAATAAAAATGCGTCAGGAAAAAAATTAACTAAGAAATCCATATAAAGTAAGTTATCATGCCTGTGATTACACTTTGGCTGATATAATTTCAATGAAACGCAATAGTATCCACTAAATACTAATCTCGTATCATATGAACAGGAAGTTCATCTAATGAGGTTACTTCAATAAATGAAATGGTAACAGATATCGTGTGAATCTCCAAATTGGTAAAATCAAATGCCATGCAGACGTCTGTTGTTGAATTTAATCTCGTGCATTAACTACTCTACCTAAAACAGTTTTTCATTTCCATTCAAACTCAAATAAAAATAATTACGTAATGCTTTATGTTTGGAGTTTGTCTGGGGGAACGTTGACAAGGACGCCAAAGAGGAACCAATGGGTTTTCACTGGATAACACAAAGAACTTAATTTTTGTCATGCTTTTTGGTCTATTTTCACAAAATAACTTAACTGTCTTCAGTCTAAGTGATGCTGCATAATCGTTTTTATTTCTAGCTATGATCAGGTGATATAAGATCATATGTCACATAATTCAATGGAAAACGTCAGTGAATTTTGCACCAATAACATAAGAAATTTTGCGTTGCGTAATTATTTAAAAAAAAAGTATTCTACATATTATTTGAGCAGTAAATATTTACATATATTACTTGCGTATGCTAGATAAAACTGCTTTTAACTTCTTAGTTCAGTATTTGATTGCCCGTGCTTAATGTGATGCTATATCCAATCAATAAAATTGAATTTCAATACCTCATCCTTCATAAAATTATCAATGAACATCGTCGCAGTTAAACCTCTCCAAGTGACAAAATTTCGGTTTTAATTTCATGAGCACGATCCGGCCGTCTTCTTTTGTTCGATTTTACCAATAAAACGTTCATTGATCGAAGTTTTCTGTACACTTTTGGCTCAGTTGTCCTGTGGGCTTTTGTTTTCTTCCAGCCACGAAAACACTGTTCTGGATTCATTCTGCACATACGAACCAACATATCAGCCTGCAAATGAATAAAAATTTTTAATGTAATAAGTAAGTAGTCGAGGGACATCTATGTGTAAGATCAGATTTTACATCTATATACCATACAAAAACCACAAACGCCTAAGAGCATATGACGTTAATTTATACTTTCCGTGTTCTCACCGGATCACAAATCACAACTTAAGCATACCTGCATGGACATGAAAATCAATGGAATTTCATTCATAAAAAGATTTTCTATATCGAAGGTAAACAAGTGCATAGAGATGGAAACTTTGAGAGAAACAAATTACACAAGATGCAGCAACCTGAGCTCGCAGCACCAAGGAAAGACGAAGACAAGCCACACTTCATCGATAAGGCAGGTCTTGAAGAACAGCAGCAAGATTTAAACCAATCAAGTTGCATATACGTCTCTTAACTCGATCAAGAGCATCAAGATGTAATGACGTAGTACCTGTCCAGATATGGCAACAAAACTCCCTGCAGTGACATACCATAGATTTACAGAAATACAAGATGGCCTCAAAAGTAAGATAATCTCTAGCTTTGATACAAAAAATCAACCCTTTTATAAGCATACTTGCAACATCAGAATCCCAAGAAAGATCGTAAGAAAACGACACTGCAAGGATCCTCAGTGAAGAGCATTTCTTAACAGGGGAAGCAACATTGCCATAGTTAACATTAGAATGATAACTAAAAAATATTGAGGGGAGAGACAAGGATTCAGCTTTCTACTGAATAACAGCAGCTATCATTATGTCGCATTGGAAGAAACGAACCACCTTCTACTCTATATCTGAAAGCCTGAAGATCAGTCTCTAAATTTTCCGCAAACCTGACGTGTTCCTGCCGAGCTGTGTTGAAGCTGGTGGATAACCGGTAAGTACCAATTTTCCTACATGCAAAATGTTTCAATATTCCCAATATAGAATGCTCTTTAAATAATGTGTAGGGCCCTCGTCTAAAATGCACTGAGTCTTCAAGTAAATAAAAAAACTAAACTGGGCTCTCACTAGCCTAGCTAGCTTTGTAGCCATGCCCAGCCCAAATCCTTTCTTACAGCAACAAGCGACAAAAAAATGAAAAAAACTAATAAAGTCTTGAAAATAAAACCTTTTTATCATGGACTCGGTTTTGTTGACAATAAATAAACTATTAATTTCTTTCATCGGAATGTTTCAAGGCACACATTGTAAACTGTTTTTGTTTTTTTCGGGTTGATGCAGCTCTTCCTCAAACATCCAGGCTGGTCTTAGACCTGTGGGTAGCAGATATGCCTGAAATATTATTTAATGATCATTCACTAACAATGAACAAACAAATCTAGCTATATAAAAACTAAATAATTACTGACAGATTTTCTGGTAATTTCCATGCTCCTTAAAATGTATATCAAAATGAACAAAGTTATGTAATACCTGTACAACGGTTAAACATTTGTCCCCTACTTTAACCTACTATAACTATATATAAAATGAGAAAATTATTCACTGATATTTTTCCAAGATACGCTTATCTCCCTCTCTGTGTATTAAATCTCATTGGTGTTTGAAAAGAACAGGTTTGCTCAGCTATTTTCCCTATTTGAACAGTTGCAAGTGTATGTATTACCTCTACAAAGATATTGCAACTTTACTTTGCGATAACACAGGGAAATTATTATTATTATCAACTTGATATCATGGTTGTCCTCTACTGTACAGTCAAACATGTGGTCATCGAGGCTATTGAAAATGTTTGTACAGTTAAGATTTTGCAGCACCGCAAACGAAATTGAATTCTTAACTCCTTTACATCGAGGAAGCTCTTCGCCATTGGTAACGATCATTCAAGCAAATGACCTTTCTTCCTTTACTACATTCTACACTTCTACTCGTTTTCAATAACCCAATACGATCTTTCATGATCTAAAACTTTGATTCAGTGTTGTTTGTCTTAGACAGGAAGGTTTCACAACAAGAAGAGAAGAATAGTCCCTTTGCGGCCATCTTTGAGAGATAACCTGCCATGTATGAAATAAAAGGTTGATTCAAATTCTTAACGTCTACCTGTATTTGACATATCACTGTAATCATTTTAGGGTTTGATGCGTATCTTTTCAGCCATATCCTACTTTCTTGCTGTTGCAGCTTTGGTAAAGTTGTTATCATTTATCTTAGTAGTATAATATCCGTAATTTGTTTCGTGCAATTTCCTTAGCCTCTTTTAACAGTGTTTCTCAGTAGAAGGTTGTATGCTGCAGTAAACTGTTGTGTAGCTGTGATGTTACTCAGCTTACAAGATGACTGGGCAATTAAAAAAACAACTCAAGTTAACATTAACTAAATTTTTACAGAAGCAGATATTTCAGAGAGTCTTGTAGTTTCCCAACCAAATTTACTTAATTCCAGAAAGGTTTTACATCTTCTTTTCCCAGTACGTGGGGTAGGAAGCATTCTTGCCACATGTTCTTTATGACTGCTCTCCAGGCGCTACGGTCTGAGATAAGTTTCACAGATGTTTGTAGAGAACGGATATCAGTCTTGATTTTGTCACTCCAGCGCTTCTTCAGGGGGCTATAATAGCTGCATTTGATCTCAAAACATTTTCCTTTGTCAAAGGCCTTCATTCACCATACTGACATGTCCAAAGCACCTTCTGCTACGTCTGCTACGTCTGCTACGTCTTAGCATAATCGTCAGAAATAAGATATCAAGACGAGCTCTCAGATCATCCATTTGAGATTTGCCTCTTAGCTTTAAGGAGAAAATTAATCCAGTTATGATGTTGTCATTTCTGACAAGTCTATTTGTGTCCTCAGCAGTAATTGCCTAGGTTATTCTTGCGTCGATTAAGACATCATGAACACCAGGAGTGAACAGCCGACCATGCCGTTTCAATGAAATGTCTTTGTTCGTGAGTATTGAAAGCTCTCTGAACTTCTTCTAGGCATATTTAATACAGGCTGTTACAGCATCAGTGAACCTTCCATAATCCCTATCACATCGTCCACATGACAAAAGGATTAAACTACCTTCAGCTAGCACCATGAAGTATGAAATTTACTTAGATGCAGGAGAGGTTCAAATATACGTCAGCTGGTTCATTTCTGGATAAATTAATAAAAAGAACCCTTTTCTGCTGACCTCTTTTTTCCACAATGTATTGCTACAATACTTGTATGACCCTCAATATATATATACATATAATGCAAGGTTTGGTTCTGATAGAAAATCACACAAGACAATTTTAGAAGGTTGTATTGTATACTCTAAAACCGCGTTCTGGTTTAAGGTTTTATTATATTTTATATGGGCAATTTAGGAATCGCCTTGAAAAAAAGGAGTTTACGTGACCACCTTCTAGAGGATAGAGGCTTCCAATCTAATAAAATTTTTACAAAGGTTACTGGTTTTTTCTATGGCAAAGTAAAATCAGAAAGGAAATGTACGCGCAAAATGTTCTTGGGTGCTGCCTTGGCTGTGCCCAGTAATAATTTTCCGGGTTTTTTGGACCTACCTTAAAATAACTTTGCTGATTCTATTTGGCTTCAAAAAGAAGCTAGTTAAACAAAAGGTTGTGCTGTCAAGGTTTTCCTTCCTCTTTTTCAAAATCAATGTATGGAAAAATTAAGAGTCAATCAATATACGTCACAAAAAAGGTCAAAGAACAAGAACCTGAAAGAGCAAGTTTCTCATTCTTTATGGAAAAGGTCATTGATGATCACTTGATACCTCCATGCAGCCTTGGCTAAAAGGATATTGAAAGATTGAAGAAACAAAAAGTTAGCACGACAGCAGTCATGGAATACTTATTGCAATGAACAGAAAGGGTTTGGTTTGTAAAAAGCTTCATTTTCATATTTGTATACCTAGTTTTTGATTTGCGGAATGAGGTTGATAAAGGATAAAAGTATATTCTCACAGATTACATCTATTAGTTTATTTTAATTACATTTAATTACGTTTTAGAGATACACACATAGTAAAAGTAATTTTGATTTTGAATATGAGTGGTACTGTCAAATAAATAATTGTAATATAATATGAACAAGAGGGATATCCAACACTTGCCAATATAGGAAAAGAATCGACAATAAACTGATTCCATGTGCTCTGATTTCAACAGAATTCTGTTTGGTGAAACTAAATATGAATTTTTCACTACAGAATAGAAAGTGCGGCTGAGAATAATAGGGTGGGTGAAATAGGCCCAGCGAGGGAAATAACCTTTGAATACGCAAGGTACCAGGGAATCTGTGTGCAAATTAATAACAGAGATAGGGTCCATTTGTTTATGTCATTTTATTTTAACAGAATGTACAAGACAGAACTTAACAAGAAATTTTATTGTTAAAGACGCTTTCTTTGAGACTAGAATAATTCTAGAAAGGCATCTCTAATTTTAAAGACGTGTAGAAAACCCTTCAAATAAAAATAAATTTGGGGCTTGAATGAAGATGCCTCAACTTCAGTTTTTTAAAGAATTTTATAAGCTTCCAAATCCATTGATTCAAGAAACCTTGCTTATTCCGGACTCCAGAGCAACAGCTTAAAACGTGCTGGCCATAACTTTATAAATTATAGCAAAAAACCAGACGTAATCTACTTTGTTTGTAAGGCTCAGAATTAAGACGTTCAAATAATTGAATAAATAATCGCACGCGTTTTCTGCTATAACCTTTTCACTGGCGACGAAGAAACCACTATGATGATCAAAGAAACCTTAAATACATGTGAGTGGTCTCAGATTTCCCAGCATTATAAGACAGAAGCATGATAGGCGACATGGAGAGCGTTTATTTTTCTCCGCTTCAATTCAAAAAGTGTGTTAATTTGTTGCCAAATTTTTTAATTGGTTCAATAAATGACTTTCATACACTAATGTTCTTTCGTCTTAATATATTTACTTCTTTTAATCGTTCATTTTCCCCTCTTGAACGTTTAACGTCATTGTAGGGTCCATTAAGAGCTGTCACTTTTACTATTTGTTGTTCCCCCGTCTTTCTTTTCATCATCCAACTATAGGTAGAGGTATCATTGTTTAAAATCAGATTCACTTCTCAGCCTGCTCTCCCAAACCAAGAAAAGTGAAGATTCTTCTTCTTCTTCTTCTAGCTTTTCCCGTCAGGGGTCGCTGTGGCCGACACTAGCTTCTTCCATCTCGACCTGTCTTGGGCGTCAGTCGGTGAGGCGCCTACTCGCTTCATGTCGTCTTCGATACTATCACTCCATCTTCTCTTCGGACGCCCTCGTCTCCTTTTCCCCGGTTTGACCATCCCCATTACTTTCTTCCCGACGTAATCCTCGTCCCTTCTTCGTACGTGTCCAAACCATCTCAGCCTTCCTTGCTGGCATTTGGCAATTACGCTTCCAAGAAAAGTGAAGATATGTACATTAAATCGAAGGGCCGCCGGAAGCAATTTTTTCACAAACGGTCCCACAAATGCATTCCGTGGCCACTAATGCAATAAACTTGCCATAACCAACATTTAGCATCAATCTGAAAGAAAATTTTGCAACAAAATAATTTCACATTACAATAGTTACTGGCAAATGACGACAGCAGGGAACAATCACAGGGTTGTTAAGTAAATAATAAAAGGTCTCCATGGACCAAGGAGATAAAGCAAGGTAAACGTGTCATAAATGGCAATGTAGCTGCTCTACTAATAAGGTGGTGTGATTTTTTAAACAAGATAAGAGGAAACGATAATACGTGGTGTGGTCTGTAGTTGCCATTTCTAAAAAAAATTGAAGTTGCATAAGTTGTGCAAAAACGTAAAAAAGGCAAAACTGACTTCTACTCGACCAGATTTTCACATCCAAATCCACATCAATGCCACGTGGTCCTTCGCTACTGGATGGTGTAAGCATCCAGAGTTCATGTGAATTTTTGGCATCATTAGATTCTGTGGATTTGCAGCGTATTTTTCACATTTAGGGCAGATTGTAAGTATTAATGTGAAATTGAAGAGATTAATTTAGGATTTATCAACTTTTTCAGGAATTAAGTTGGTTTTATTAGGGTTTTGGCAATTTAATGGATTTTTTTTCGGACTCATTGACTTTTCCCCCCGGATTTTCTCTAACCACATGCGGGAGTTTTGTCAGTGCTTCACCCCTCGGTAAATTTTCTTAACTTAAACGGTTTGGAATAAATTGGGTTGGGCATATCAATCTCGTAAAGGTGCCACTGCGTTTGATCCAACAATAATTCTTTTGACAGCAATTCATGAACTCAGAAGTACATTACATTCTTCTTGTATGCGTTACACATCCGTTTCCATGCGCTACACACCCGCTTATGACCGGCAGGTGGTCAGCTGATTGTCTCGTTGAGACATCGACGGCGGTAGGATGAATCTGTTCGTCCTATCTTGTGTAAAATCTCCTTAAATGTCCCAGCTTCACTACGGAAACGTTTGAATCTGCAAAGCATGATGCTTGGAAGGTCTTCTCCAATGGGTGGTGTGTTGCTTCTGGAAGGAATCGTTGTAACCTGGAGCACTTCTAATAGGTAGTTCTCCTTTGTTCCTCTAACAACTCTGGAGTTGAAGAGCCACCCAGCTTTGGCAGTAGGTCTCGGGTCATGGTACTAAAAGGTCTCCGTGACCTGAGGCAGTTAGATAATCTGGTCTCATTGATAGTTTCGTTAAGCTGGTGGTCTTCAAAGACCACTGCCTTCTTTGCAACATTGATGGTGAACTTTTCGCGGCGAAGGGTTGGTGGATCTATTCCCGCGAGCATGCAGTTTGCTGTTCAAGAGACACAGCCAGTGACTAGCCTCAGGCAGGAATTCAACACGGTTTCAATGTGTTTCACGTGGGCACTCTGGGTCCAGACCAGGGAGAAATATTCAGCAGGCGTAAATACTAGGGCTGTGGCAGTGTTCCGTCGAGTCATCTGCCTAGTCTTCTTAGGAGATTGACCCTTCCACTAACTTTTTTGGCCAGTTTTTGAAGGTGTTGTTTATACTACGATCTAGAGTTACACTTAAGTATGTACGTGTGCGGGTGTATGAAAGGGTTTGGGTATCATCGATTTTTATCACTAGGTTCACTGTTAGCCGTATTGTTGTTGAAATGGAAAAAGGAAGCTGTGGTTTTTGCTTGGCCTAAACGTAATCACCATTGATGGAAGCATTGCGAATTCTTAATAATATCCTTAGGCATAGTGTGCTCGATTTCAACTTTGTCTGGAGCAGTGTGGGCCATTGGCAGGTCATCAGCATAGATGCGAAAGCATCTGCACCGAGGTACATTGACCTTTGTTAAAAAGAAACTAAAAAGTTTACTCTAGCAATGGCATTTTTATTGTTGACACATCGGAGTCAGTATTACCCTTGTAAGACTTTATTAACAGAACAAATGAGGTACATTACAATTTTTTCAATTCTGTTTCCTTGGGTAGATGGAAAGTAAAGAGCGGATAGTTACTGTTTAAAGCATTTAGTGCCAACTGAATGTTCTTGTGACAGTAGTGAATTGTATGTTAATATTGACGACATAAAATCGTACCATTAGACGTCTTACATGCTTAATCCACTTTCATCCATCACAAACTCTTCCACCTTACTTTTCTTTTCCTGTTTTTCATCCCAAGGATAACCCCATTTTCATGTATGGTTCTAAGCAGACCTTTTTCTTCTCTCCTCAGTAGGTGCATTGTTCTCTTCTTTCATCGTGACTGTCTTTCCTTTCAGCTTAGCTAATTCTTCCTCCCTTTTCCAGCTTGGTTCTTCTATAATTGAAGAATGTGACTTCAAACTATAACACTCGTCATTGGCTAGGTGCGATCCCTGTCTTTGTAGATTTAAGACACTCATCTCCTTCCATGTATTGGCGGATTTATATAAGGTTAGTATCTTCATATGATGTGATTGTAACATAACTATGACGTTTTCGAACAATAGAAACTGGACTTCTTTTTCCTCTTTTCGTTGAATATTCAAGACTGTAAGTATCACTTCCTAAACTGCTCAAGATCCAAAACTATATCTTTCTCAGTGGCTTTCAAGAACCCATTTCGCACTTTATTGTCTCGTAAGTGAACAAGAACTTTTCCTCTGTAGATGGTCACAGAGACATAGCCCTATTTCTCCGTGTCAAGCACAAAACGCTAATCTGAAGCCATCATGTTACCTCTCTATGGATTCTTTGCAACTATGCTTCTCGTCTACTTAAGCTTTGGTATTATAGGTTTTCTATTATACCAAGAATTTCAATAAAACAATCAGAATATAGATATAATGACAAATGACTTCATGTTCAACCAATCTAATGAGAGACAAAAACAAATACAAGACACATATAAATATGCTTACCCTTTCATTTAAAATAGGTTGAATGAATTATTGTTTTGCAGTGGCTATAAAAAGCACTAAGTTGCATATTCTTTGCTCATGAATTTCATTTAAGAGTAACATATCATGTTTTATTTTTTTCGTTCTCATCCAGCAACCATGGCAGGATACAAATGTCACATATGTGGGGAATCACTGTCATACAATGATAACCTTACTCCTCACCACAATGCTCACACCCAAGACAAGCCCTATTAATGTAAGCTGTGTGACAAACTACTTAATCACCTAAAGAATCTTCAACATTATCAGGTAATAAAAGAAAAGAGGCTCATCCTAAAAGACCCAATTACCGTAAAATAGACCCGTATCAAGGAGTTGGAGATTTCAGGCCATTCAGCTGCCTTATTACACTGTGAAAAAGAGTATAAAGAAGTGGAGGCTAGCACTAATGCCTTTATGAACGCGCTCGATAATGGAGAAGAGACCAATCCGACCAATACCCTACCAATCTTGATTGATGCCGAAATTCATGATGACCAGACACTTTGCGTTATGTATTACATGAAGCTCTGGAAAAAATTTAAATAGGGTACTAGGTATTTTTTCCTGAAGCCCACCAATCTTTACCTATATTACACGAGTCTCTTAAACAGCTACCACACTTTTTAGGTGATTGTATAAACACCCTTCAGAGGGAATCAAAATGGTTTATTTTTATTAAAGATATTTTTAAGCAAGGAAGAGACCAAACAATACACATTAACCCTCCTGTTGTCTTCCGCTCATCTTCATATGGTGCCTATACCCTAAAAACACTGGAGCAGGATCTATCTGAAGCTAGTCAACAGCTAATGCTCAAAATGAATGACTTTGTACGCAACGTCCCTGAATGGTCTATGAACAATTTTTTGAAGCTGAAAGTAAGAATAACATAAGTATCTTCTCTCTCTGGCTCCATATACATTCCTCTTCCAAAAGAGTTGGTAAATAAGAAAGCGTTGCTCAGTATATAGAACAATGACAACAAATATTTCGTCTGGTCGGTATTAGTTGCTCCTCGCTCGCATCCTATTATAGTCAACTGTCGAACCGATTTAAAATGTTTCAAGATACTGGTAACTCTGCAAAATCTTCGTGCTTAGAATACCCTTTTAAATTCTTTGTGTATATCAAGCACATAATGGAAAACTCGCATGCGTTGCTAATAACATTGAGAAATATATGTACGGCGAAACTGGCGGTCACTGTTTCTTGGATTTTTCTCAGTTCTTACCTGCGCCTTTGGATACCCTTCCTTCTACTCTATCACCACAACAGCTCTTTAATGCTGTACGTTGGAATAATGAGCAACATGTTTCTCATTCTCCAACAAAATGGGCTTGATCCATATGGATACATGGATAGCTGGTGTCCTTTTGAGAAAACATGTTTTCTTGATTCAAAACGTTTTACAGTCAATTAACCAAGTCTACAATATCACCAAAAGATTACCTCCATCCTCAACACAATCTTGGAGAATATCATGACCTCTACTTAAAGACAGACGTGCTCCAACCAGCCGATGAATTTGAGAACTTTGAAGCTACGTTTCCAAACTATTACTTTCTGGATCCAGTTCACAGTTTTACAAGACCTAGCATTGCTTGGCAAGCTTCACAAAAAATGACGTTTGTTTCTCTGAACCTTTTCACCGATCCTGATTTGTTTTGCATTCACACAAAGAGAATCCAGAATGGTGTCTCAATGACCTCTCATCGTCGTCTTGAAGCCAACAATCCAGTTCTTTCAAACTACAACATCAACAAGCAATCACTTACCTTGTGTATTGAGACGCCAACAATCTTTATGGCTGGGCCATGTTGCAGCCCCTACCCACTGATGGGTTTGGCTGATTAGGCAAACAGTAGATCAAGGAATTTAGATATCCATCACGTGGATGTTGACGATGAAGTAGGCTGTACGCGCACGCGAACTACCCTTTGATACGCCAATCCTTTACCATCTCGAACAAGTTACTTTATCCTAACCAAAAAGAGCTGGGACAGTCTGTGGAGATAAAAGAAAAACCCGCTACCATCTTAATTCCAACCCTATTTTCTCGCAAGAACTACGCAATCCATTATTGGGCACTAAAATGCTACCTGCCCTATGGTATTATATTAAAGAAGATACATAGCATGCTTTCTTTTGAGCAGTAGGCCTAATTAAAACCCGAATATTGATTTCAATACAATAATGAGAGCACAAGCCTACAACATTTTCGAAAAAGACTTTTCAAGCTACTTAACAACGCCATTTTTTGAAAATCACTGGAACATATACGTCATCACACGAATATAAAAATAGTTTCCAGCCTCAAAAGGATGAAATTTCTTGCACAAAAGCCCAGTTACAAGATCTTCAAGATTTTCACCTCTTCTCTCGCTGCTTTAAACTCCCACAAAACCTCCGTGCTTCTCAGTCGTCCTATTTATCTTGCTCGGAATGTCCTTAACATCAGCAAGACTTTGATGTACAATTTCCACTAAGACTACGTCAAGACACAATACCTTGGATCTCCACGCACTCTCCTCTTCACCGATACAGACCCTCGTGTAATGAAATCATTCCCCCTGATATTGACGATGACATGCACCTCAATCACCGTTTATCTGACTTTTCCGACTATTTGTTTCTGTAAATAATTAAGTGGACGATTTATAGAATTACATATATATTTTGTAAATAAGCGATGTATAAATGTATGTAGTAATTTGATAGCACCATTTTGAGAGAAAAACACATGAAACGTTGTCTCGTCTCCTTTTCAAGTCTGTGAAGTTTTGTGACAGCCATCACATGGCCTATCGTTATTATTATTATTATTATTATTATTATTATTATTATTATTTCTTTTTTTATTATTATCATCATAACAGTTTTGCCTAATATCTTACATAAATAATTATATAGGTTATATGTTTGTTCTGTAGTTGTTTTTTTATGTGTAGGATGCGCTTCTCTTCTAAATTCCTATAGCAATAGGATCATTACAGTTGGTGTATCTTGCCATCGTTTTACTATTTCAAGCCTATTCAGCTAATCTTTAGCGTAAACAAGAAAAAAAAGACAAAACTAAAATCCAAATTATTTTTTTTATATATTTAACGAGTATAATGACTACCTACTGTTAGTTTTCCTTGTAATATTTTCATCATAAGCGAGGTTTACCTCATGCAGGTGAAAATATTTTTATCTGTTCATTTACCTATTCACTGACCAGTACTCCCACATTCGAAAGCTTTTAATCCCATTTTGAATATTTGCAGTACACGCTCACTATATTTGACGGTGACGGAGTATCAAGAAAAGTCACTCTACTTCTGTTAATAATGAAAGTTGGGATGAACTATCTCAGCTGTACACGCTGATAAGAACAAAGGAGAGGAATGAGGTTTAAATCTAAATTTCTTACTAGAACCAAAAACTTTCGAGGAAGCTTGGAGTCAGGATAAGATCATTGATGAAGTGGTTCAGCTTCAGGTTAAATGATGTCATTTTAAGCAACATCACACAGAAAATAACTGAAACTATCTCAGTCTGTTTTCTCATAACTGTAAAGAGTGTGATGTAATGGGAAACTTTCCAGCATTTAGAAAAAGCAAGAGAGGCCGAAGCCGCAATCACTATGTGGGCAAAATGATCCAGTGGACTACAGTGGTAGGAACATGTTGGGGCTTGAGGTATGAAACCCCGAGTAGGAAGAGTTTTGAATACCTCTGTCAAGAAATATCATGGGAGAGTAAATATGTTTTGTTGAGCCTGGTGACAGAAAAAAGTGAAGGCTTGCACTTAGGCAACATTAGCAACATTGGAATGAACAACTCAGTGGCCTCAGGATAGGCCCACCTTGAGGGCATACAGGAATACCCGACCATCCACGTTATGGCACTGAATACACTAATATGTAACTGTTGGTCAAGCAAAAGTTACGCAAAAGTTCTGGCTTCCAGAATACCAGCAACTCGAATTTACCATTACCAGCCCACCATTTCAACAGTCAAGGATGCAATGGTTGGATAGACAAACGGTAAGTATATCTCCTTCTAAGTTCATTAATAAACACGTTTGAAAACATCTGAACAACTGAAGCAGTCTAGAATTTATTGGCTAGTTTTTTATCTTTTGCCATGCGAGAAGAGAGAGATGATGACGATGATGATGATGATGATGAAACCTGTGTTGTCTTTCGTTCAAAATCAAAACAGGAAAATGAGACCCAGTACTGACAGTACTGACAGTACTACCATACACAGTGAAGAAGGCTTTTTTGCCTCTGTGGCTTTTAAATGTTATTTCAAATTATAGACCAGTCTTGTACAGATTGAAAAGAGCCTTTCATACTTTAAATGAAAACGAAACTCGTTGACACCCAGATCCATATATGACAATTTGGCCCTGACCACTTTGAAAGTTAGTTGATAAGCCTTCGCTCAGAAACCTTGACAATTTTGTCTTGTCATTTGAACGCTGAAAATGATTTATGAACAAAGACTACTGTTTGTACATACAAAAATCAAATAAAAATTTCAGAATAGCAACTTTCCCATGTAGACTTTACGTGTGCAACCAATAATATCTACTGATAACCTACTAAATGGAGGAATTGTTTACAGATTCCTGGCTGGGCAATGCTCTACCTTGTCATACCCACAATTTCGTCTTTGTCATAAAATCACCCAATGGCAACATGTTGATCGGTATAAACACTTTGGAATAAATGTCCATAGCTACCCAGGTACCCCCCTAAACTACTGGTTGATCGGACCTACCCCATTCTATTTCAAACTCTTCCTGTTAGCACTTCACGGTGAGTCTTGTCTGACAAGATGGTTTTATTGAGAATACCTAGTTTACCCGAGAGATATAGTTAAACAGTATTATTACAAAAAACAAATATGAATTTAAACATGTAGCATTTAGAATATCCGTATTTTGTCACTGTTTAGACATGAAGATTCGTCTTCAAAAAATAGTAACAAATTATGACATCCTAGTAGAAGAAACATACCGGGGGTAATAACTCGTAAAATGAACATGAATTTTGTGAATGAATAATTTAAAAAGATACAAAGCAAGCGTCGTAATTTTAATAACACGAGCTCATTCCAGCTCGACATTTTACCACTCGCCAGAAACTACATGAATAATATATGAAGAGCGATTTCAATAGATATAAAACATAGTCAGTAGGCTACTACTTTGTAAAACACAGTGGATACCCAGGTTAAAAGTGGTCTTAATGAATTCAAAAAAATTCCATCGTTTTAGGTATGCAAGTATTGATAAGGGTAATGTTTCTTCACACTCGTTATGCAATAACAGTTCTTAAATATCCTTACAAACTGTTTCAAGTATTTTCTAAACTTTGAAAGGCTGATGTTTCAGACAATTTCCTACAACTTTCTTCATTTATCTTGTAATCTAAATCATCAACTATCTTACCATGGAAAACGCATTTTTTCCTTGGGGAATGTGGAGTTGTCCCATGGGAAAATAAAGACCATTTTACAGAAAAAGAAACACACACACTCAGAGTCAAGTGCAAAAATTTTTTGTCAGCCCGTATGTTCCCCAAATTACATAGGATGATTCCTAAAAGAATCATAATAATTCAGTAATGCAATCGATTCGAGAAACAGTTCCACCTGTCCAGCTTTTTTGATACAGCATAGCATTTGCTTTTCCTGCGTGAAGAAACAGCAACAGACAAAGTTCTCTATTCCAAAAGTTGAGATACCAACAAGTTATCACACTTTGCAGCATTGCTTACAGTGCAAAGGGTATAAAAACCCCAATGCCCTTGTAAATCATATCTATTTAGGGTCTATTGTATCGAAAAACGCTGCATGTTCTATAGAAGGAAGGAACTTATCAGGATGGAAGGGTTTTGTTAAAAGGCAAACTGACGACGTCCTCCTACATTGTCTCTAAATCAATTTCTAATCACAACTCATCTCATATCAAGGGTAAATGAATTTCACTGTTTCTCAATTAATTTTTTTAATTTCATCTTTATATACTCCCTTGCTTGGATAGGCTTACCTTACATTCACTAGAAGTGATGTTCCTCAAATCTTCTGATTTGCCATGTACGCTGGATTAACTTGTACTGTACATTTTATGTCCGTTCTTACACATAAGAACATTGCAGTCCTCATTTGGGGTGCGCAGAGGTTGTCACATTGAGAGTCGGCATTTCGACATGTTCTCTTGAAAGTCAACATAAAGAGCTGACTTGACAAACGAAAAAGCTCATTAAAATTAAACTACCCCACACTTTGTCGTGTCTTTCTGTAGCAGCAGTATTTAAAGCATACGAGTAGACCCCAGGTAAGTATGTAAAAGGCCTTTTTTCAGGTCACTCATGCCAACAAAAGAAAAATTTATTATTCCAGCAGAGAGAACGAGAGAACCATTTCTCGCGCTATGTGAAATACTCTGGTTTGATCGTAAAAAATGTAATTTTTCACCATGACATGCACGATCTTGAAACTGCCTATAAATTTTAGAATTTCTTTTTAATCATAAATGCATTTAAAATATTACAAGACAGAAAGAAAAATTTGGTTTGAGTCAGTGGAAACCAATAACTTAACAGATAAAAAAATAAGTTTAAAAAAGGAGAGAAAAAAATTACTGCGTGCTCTACCTAACGGGAACAAAGTTCATCTTACCTGGGCGTTAACCATAATTCTTTCAGTCATGTTTCTATCCTCCATGTTGTAGTAGATTTGTCCTTTGAGACTCTCATGAAGTATCCTGTTTGTGTCTTTTAATGACTGTATCTTTCGTAGATATATCTCGACTGTATTGACCAAAACCAACCCATTTTCATATTGTCATAATAACAAAAGTGAAATCACACGGATGCAACTGACTTTTCCCTCAGCTTCCCCAGCGACAACCAAACCGCTTCCACATCTTACAATGCAATCGCCCACAACTGCTGTGTTAATTTTACACAATTTCTCGACACAAAGGTTTTCATCAATACTTCTGTTAAACTCTCTGTGGCGTATTAAAGACACCAACAATGTATTTCAGAAATTGGGGCAAAGTGCATTTCCTTTTAAAAGTTGAGATCAAACTACAATCATCATTTCACAATCTCCAAAGAACATTTCAAGCAAAATTAGATCATACGTCGTTAAAAACCCATTCGAGATCTATCAGATACTTAGATTGTCTTGGTTATTTCAACTAAAGCTTGTCTTGGTTATTGCAATATGTGGAACATATCGATTTCCAGGAATAACCTCGAGTGTGTGATACAGGCCTTAACAAGGGAAGACCAGAAAAGTGTTCACGAATAGCGCAAGCTGGTCAATATGCAAGCCAAGTGTTTTTGATTACAAGGCTGTGTAAAGTGGTGTTCACGAACAAAGAACTCTAATACAATCTTTTTTGCAACGAACGTAACTTTTCTCTCTCTTTTTTCCATCTAAAATGAATTTCATGTTTTACGCTATTAGAAAAACCTCCCTTGAAATTCTTTGTATCATAGTTCCACTGTTGCATAATTATTAATTAGCCATTCATTCCAATTTTATGAACAGGGCAAGATAAGTAACATGCCTCTGAAAGTATTAATTGCATCTATCTCTGGTGTAAAGCTGATAATAGGACTTATCCTCAAAAAAAGGAAAACCCGGTACCCTGAAAAAGAGAGTAGTAATTCTGTTATGGAAACGAGGTGTTTCTTGTGTCCCCATTTTGCCTCCCTGGTTTCGTTCCTAGGCCTCTAGAACCTGATAATAATTTCTAGAATCCCTTTAATGTAAGGAAATATGTTTTTTAAATATACAGCAATGAATGGTTCAATGAATGGTTCAATAAATGGAACAACACTCATATTAATATGTATTCCTTCACCTTTAAAGGCACAAAAAGGACTGTTTATGAGCTCTGTTCTATCTCACAGTTAACTGCAAAAAGAATAACCAGCTTGAAAAGAAAATATTCGTCTAAACTTTCTCTTTGTGTATATCTATTGAAATGGTTAAATACTACATCAAGAAACGTGTTATTAAGTAGTTACATTTGATTTCAGGTGTAGTTTCAGTGCATTTGAAATGAGTGGTCGGGGTGGCTACGTCTACCTTCCCGTCCCTTTAATGGTGACTTGTCTGTTTTACCACTTTTTGTCACAAGTGGACCGAGTAACGCTTTTCAGGTCGACCTTCTTTTTTTTGTTTGGGACTCAAAAAACAACTGTTAATTTATGAAATGGCAATACTTCAATTCAGGCTTTTGATTTCTTGTCACAGGTATCCACAAATCAACACCACCCCGGCCTGGTCTTATCTTGGATTAAATCTGCGTTTCATGGACCTTTCCTAGTCCAGAATAACGTATTTTTTATTTCACCAACAGGGTTTTAGTTACCCAGTGGAGATTGCTGCATTTCCTAGTACCAAATGCAGAAATAAATTTTTATGATGTCAGACCTCGTAAAACACAATATACACGGAAACAAGAAATGATGTAAACAGATACGATTGATAATGAACCATTCGTACAAAAAGGAAACAAGTAAAATAGCAAAATGACCTATTCTTTTTATTGGCATTAGTGTCAGTGTCGGACAACAAGTTGCCAATATTACCAGAGCCAGTGGGGATTTACAAAAACAAAAACCATTTAAATTGATCTCATCACAAAAGGAATACCATCAGAACTTTAGTTATTCTCGTGCCACAGACTGCAAAAAGAATAGCCAATTACTGTTATTGTAAAGCTATGACACTAACAGCTTTTTCTTTTGTGTTGTGTGCAGTAACAAAGGTCACATATTAGGTAACAAACCTTTTGGTTAAAAATGTGCTCCCATTCTCGTCAACCCGTTGCTGAATGAATAAAGTAAAATATTTTAACCGCAGCAGAAGAAGCTTGTGTTTTTCAACAACAGCTGTCATTTTTTGTCAAATCTTCTGTCGTTCTGTTGGAGTGTCTGGCTTCCTACGCAAAGGGTTGTTGTTTCACGGACATCTGAGGCTAAGAGTTTCAAGGGAGGGCAATTATTTTTTTATGGTTTTTTCCTTGACATGAAATCTCTTCCGTAATGATTCTAAAATTGTCAAAGTACTTTTCCGTAAGATGGACGTATCGGGTAACTTAAATGACAAGGAAAGAGCATCCAAAATCCTTTTGATAATGATAACATGTAGTTTTTCATACCACACATATTACAAAACATATGCCAAAATGTATCCAAGTTAGACATACTAGCTGAGGTAAAAGGGACTCTTTGCTGTTCTAAAAAAATAAATACAATTAAGAGAAAGTTTTTTTACTGGTTACCGTTTAAAAGTAGTATGTCATCAAAGTTAATTATCACCATCAATGTTCCAGGCCAGCTTTCAGTCTACACCAATAGTCATATTTAACTCGTTTTCTCTACTTTGCACTACAAGAAGTGAGCTTTTTCCTTCGATACATAACATTTAGCAAGTTCATTTCATAAAAAAATGACTGAATGTGCTAGCATTTAAAAGCATAATCAAGTCATCATGGTCAAAGAGGTTTTTACAAACATGACCCTCTAAAAATATTCGATGACCACCAATTGTTTCGGTGTTTGTGATTTGACGTATGCCGCAATTTTCTTACCTTTTCCATTGAATGGTGTGGTTTTTTTCATCTCTGGTTAAGGATTTTTTCGTCCAGAAAACTGGGAGGAACAAATGTGGAGAAAATGCCTTTCAATATTTACTTAAAATAACATAACAGATCTAGCAAGGCTTTTAGATACCGACGTGCTGGTTTTGAAAAGGGGCTGATTTTGGTTTTCAAATAGTCAGACGTTAAGCAAGGTCAAACATAATTTGGGGATGGCTTAAGGAATCTCTGTGACATTTGGAACGCCATCAACACGTAGCAGCCATTAATTTTAGATCTTCACTCTTCTTAAGAGCATGTAAAATACCAGAAAAGTTAACCGGAAGAATAAGCGAAGTACAGAAAAAGCAATCAACGTACAGTAGATATACATTACACATCGGAAAGGCTTCGTCTAATATTTCAGACAAAAAAACGCAAGAAGAAAGAGATATTTAAAGAATGTAAAAGTACGGAAGTTGGTCTTTAGATGAAACTTCTAAAGGGAACTGGTGGTTTCATAAGGGATAAACATTACGGGCTAAAGTTTCGAGTATCAGTTTTTAAAACATGCACAAATAGCCCCTACCCATTTCTTCTGGGTTTTTTCTATCCATTTCTAACCCATCCAATTCATTCCTCAAACTTTTGGTAACAATTCACATGATTTTTTCCCCCTTCAACAACAAGTCTGCATTTTTCACTAGTAATATTTTTCAAGAGTTGAGATCACTAGAAATGTGTCTCTGCTTTATGAATGAAGTGTTCTTTCACTGTTAATCTCAAATAACACATTTGCGGTGAATGAAACTCCTGTTTACTCTCCGTTAAAATTTTGTGTGTGGTCAATGTACTCTCTTTTAACTAGCAAAAGTAATAGAAACTCGTAGCTTTCACGTTATTCAGCGAATAAGCAGATATCAATTTATTGTTTTGCTCATTTTAGCAAATAATATACATATAGACATAAATTTAAAGACTCGTACGTTTTAAAAAGAACTTTTACTTACTATTTTGTTGATTGTATTCCGAGGACCTGTGGTTGGTTTTGGTAACACTAAGTTTCCAATTAGTGCTGCAACAGCGTCAGTGCCAGGTAGCTCCGGTGTCATTATAATACCAACTGTTAGGAGCATCCACAATTTAATGGCATCCATGACCCTGAACAAACTTTTCTCAAGACTTTTCAGAATGCGACTACGCATCGACCAGACTCCTTTCCCAACTGACATGCGATTCCTCACTGTTAATGCCCTTGACTGATATTTTCAACCCACTCAAGCCTACTTGCTAACACATTTTCAAGGATTAGAACTTTGCCAATAATAAAGCGGCGGGTGTTTGTAGCCAATGACAACATTTGGTTTAGATATTAACTTAGTCTAATAATAGGTGCGGCAAAAGTCTACAAGTTTTGTCTTTTTTTTTTTAACCAGGTGATACCCTTAATTATTGTGGTCTCTGTTTAAGAAATAATTGATAAAATTAATTATGAAAGTAGTATATCAACTCAAGTGTAATACAATTTGATACTAATCTTTGACTCTCCGACGCCACTTTTTTCGACAGGTAATTGTTTGACTCATTTTCGCAACGAGAATAGTACCTCCCCGACACTTCCTTAGTCCTCGTCTCTTTCACAACAAATTCTAATTGAATGCTGCACGAGTTGAACAAAAACAAACTGCTTACAGATTAAAATGAAACACTAAGCAAACCACTTGGCACAAATTATACCCTGCCTCTTCTGCTCCACCATACCATTTAGACAGGAAAACATAACTCTTTAATTACTTCATAAAATTCTTAAAACTGAATTTACGCCTGAAGGCTGTAAACTCAAATTTAAAGACCGGTATTCCATACCAGAAAAACTATACCAAAAATTCAAATACAATAAAGGGAGAACGACGCATAACCCCTTTTAAAGAGATAAATCCAGCTTCCTCCGGTCTTATCCCTTGTAACACCACTGCTACAACATACTATACCTCTTCTCAAACGTAACGAATATTTTACTCAATATTATCTATTTATATTTCTCAGGTAGCAGCGCAAGTCTGGTAAGTGTTTTTCATTTTATTTTCAGGAAAAAATCATTTTTAAAAAATAAAGTAGAGAAAACTGATTTGCTTTCTTGAAAGTTTTCACTGAGAATAGTACCTGTAACATTTCAGTTGTAACTGTACCATTTCAGTTGTAACTGTAACATTTCAGTCGAAATTCATCCTATAAAAACCTTGAGTGTACACAGTACTTAGGGATAAATATGATAATGTTACGGGGAATAGTGATGGTGATCATTGTGGTATGTTACACACCCTTCGTAATTGTGTGACAGGCTGGTCAATATCTGCACATACAGACTTTGGTTTATTTAAGTAACAATGTAAATGGTTCTCGAAGCATAACCTTATTATGTCTTATTCTCTTGAACTTCCTTTTGATCATTTGCTTTTTTGGTTCTTTTGTTCTTTTCTGGCACAGTTTTGTCACTGACGCAATTGCTTTTATTATGCCAGGGTAAAATATCACTTAATCACCTTTCAATAAATTTTATTTTATTTATTAGATACAATACAAGACCCAATCCACTACTCTAATACAATCCAATAATCCAATGAAATAATAATAATAATAATAATAATAATAATAATAATAATAATACAATAATCCTATACAATAACCATACAATAATCCGATACAATAATCCCATAAAATAGCACAATGTAATAATCCGATACAATCACACAAACCTCTATATTTTCAAATGAAGCCAGGGAACGTAGAAAGTCCAAAGTTGGTATCAGAGTACTTTGGAATTAGGCATAAAACATAGACATTTTTTTTGTAATGTGACTCCTGGGGTGGTTGTCAAGGCCGAAAAAGAAGGTCAGTTGGTAATTTGCTACCAAAGATAAAGACCAACAATCGAGAAATGGATTTAACTAGGCAATTTAAATAGTTTTTTTCCACTATGACAGCTGGCTGGAACGCCCGTTAGAGCCTAACACATGTGTTACTTGAACCCAATATCAAAGATAAAGACTTACAATTAAAAAATGTATTTAATCAGACAATGTGGGATCCCCAGATTCGGTGTCAGGGTCCTTTGCAGCCCTGCGATACAAAGGACCCCGACGCCAACATTTTTGTAGACATTAAAAATATAGGGTATGTTTTTTTCGCTACGATTGCTTGGGTGACCATCAAGGGGAAACAAGGGTACCCTGTGGTCCGTTTTTAAAGCCAGAGACTCAAAATTTAGGAATGAGTTTAACAACATTTGTCGGCAACACCAGAAGTTTAGGGGCCGATCAAGTCAGACTTTGTAATTTTGCATAATTATCGTGATTGAAATGGCTCAATATCACTTTGATCATCCAACTGGGTTGCTCTGGATACCTCTCCTTGTAAAATCATAACACTCGTTGATACATTACAATCTATTCTGTTGTTATCAGCTATGCTTGTACAAATACAAACTCAATATAATATAATATTCAACTTATCAGGAAATGAAAAATACACAAAAGTGTACACAAAAATGAAAAATAACTAATGTTAAAATGATAGAGCTTGACAAGTCCTATTTAAATGTTTATTAATATTTGCACGGTCTGTTTGTTTGTATATTTATTTATCTGCGTTGTGGGCCTACATGAAGGAAAACCCTGCAGACTGAAACTTAAATCGTGGGGGCAATAATAACCTTAAAATGATTCTGCTGTAGTATGTTTACCCCACTGAAGATATTGCCTAACATAAAATCGTATCTGGAGGACTACCACAGGCTATGTTTCATTCTGTGCTAATCATCAAAAGAGAAACTAAATTTCTTAAGGATTCCATTCCCAATATTACTCGCACAATATCCAGGCAATTTTTAATGGAACCAAAAGCCAGAGGAATGCTCTGTTTTGGACTCAAGTTTTGCCTCAGTTTGAGATTTGGTCGTTTTACGTAAAAAGCTTCTTGTTTCTTCCTACTTACGTTAAATATATAGTACCTTGAGAAAAATAATTTTGATATGATACCAATATTAATCTTTTCATAACGTTCTCGTTGGTCTATTTTTGGTACTGGAATTCAGGCCTTAATAACTCAAGATCGGGTTGATCTCTTTACCTTAACTTGATGCATGTAAATGCTGCAAGATTTTGAGACCAATTTTGTGACAATGGACGGGTCTTTTGAGAAGTTTGAGGCAATTTTTAAAAATTTTGCCAATCATCAAATTGATGTTTTGCAAGGTGGATAAAAAAAATGCTCGTAATCACCTCCAACGCACATCCACAAGCACCTACAAGCACCTTTAAGCCAATATATGTCATTACATTCTCAAGTTTTTCGCAACAGGAGAAAAATTGTAAAGCAACTTGTACCTGTAGATGATAAAAAAATACTAAAACAAAATAAAATAACAAAATACTCTGAAAATGTTTGATATATTCTGTAGGAAACTTTTAATTTATACAGAAATTACATATTTCCTTATGATGTGCTTTCTAGCCCTTAATACGATTAAAGTATGAGCTATCCAGATGAATGTCCATCTGCTTACTGCCCATCAATGCACAATACCTCCTTTTAAGTTATTGGTAAGGTAAACGCAGATAGAAATAATACAATGTTGATTATGAGTAATAAGTAATTAAGTAATTAAGTAATTAAACTTTGCTCATGCTAAACAAAGTCATAAAACTGACTGAAAAACCTAAAACATTATTGAAGTAACAGTGGAACACAAATCCAACATTTATAACTGTTAATGAGTAATTAGGTATTGAAGCTTTGCTTATGATAAAGTCATAAAACTGAACAGAATTTTTGCCAGTCAGATCATACATGGGGTTAGGTCTGGCGAGGAAGGGATTACGAAAAGTGGGAATTTTTTGGATGAGGTAGGGGTAAATTAAGGAACAAACGCTAATTTAACAAGTGTTACGATAATTAAGCTTACTAAAAATAGAAGCGGATGGAAGACCATTGTGGGGAATATTCGTAGGAACTGATAGAGCCCTGTTTTCCTGTAGAAAACTCCCTGTGACACTAAAATAACTCACTTGCGTAATTGTATGATATTTATTATT
>RDPX01000046.1:139332-171451 GCA_003991215.1 Morbakka virulenta | reverse complement strand
AATGACCTTGCTCATAGTAACCAGGTCGTAACAACAACAAATATTTCGTTACTTACAAAAAAGGGGAAATAAAATTTGCGTATGAATCAAAACAAACGTCAGATAAGGGATTAATAACCTCAGTAACAAAACAAACAAGCCGCTGTTTTGACGACAACAGCGCGCAGGGTGACTAAAATCTAAATATTGGCCTTGATGAAATTGTCCGGATTAGGCCAATTACGTAAAATGTCTCAACTTCACCACACCATGATCGCCAAGGTTCCTAGGAGATATGGCACTTAGATAGAGAGATAGATAGATAGATGGATGGATGGGTGGATAGATAGATAGATAGATAGATAGATAGATAGATAGATAGATAGAAAGATAAAGAGCTAGAAAGATAGATAAATAGATCGATAATATTGAGCCTGTACATTGATGATGTCAAAGTTATATTAGTAGGAGCGTTGTATATTTCTAGTATCAAAGATATTCCTTCCTAAATTTCCTTTGATACAATCATTCAATTGCGAACTATTAGTGTTCCAATTGTATGGTTTTTGAAAGTAAATGAATGAAGTCAAATGCTGAGGGAGCATTAATCAATATCTGGTTAATGACAAATTTTGTTATAAGTAGCACACTATGATTTTGGTTTCAACAAGCAGCTTATTCTATCACAGCACTTGATAATTTATCAGCTAACATCGTGTCTTTATGTCAAAGATCATTAGTTTCTTTTCATTTACAAATTCAAAACGTATTAAGGACCAAACGTGACAAGGTTACATCTCTTGATAGGTTAGCAATATCGAGTTTAGTTTGCTACACATTGATTCACTAGAGGTATTCACAAGTCATAGTCTTTGGAACATTGACGTGTAAGGGTGGGGCTGGAAGATGGTTAGTCTATATTAAGGTAAGCATGCAGTTCAATTATCCTAGTGATTCTACTGTCAGATCCAAGTACTAAATATATCGGGAGCATAACTTGTAATGTTATGGATACACAAGACTAGAAACCAGGCCAGATGTCATATAAAGTGATCTTCCAGAAGTAATGTTCGGCGATGACGAAAGTTATACTGAAATTCGCGTTTAGGATAAGGGACAAACGCTACTTTGACAACATTCTGAAGAGTTTTAGGACTGTTGTATATTCAGCGTTAGGGCTGACGTACAATTTTATATGTTGGTTGGAATACAAACTTTTCCCGTAATTCTATAGGTAGCCATTTACTAGGTAGGTTCCTTCTTCACCAATTTTTCAAATGGTTTTGCTATACGTAAATACGTAATGTAAAATAATCTGTTTATCATAGGTTTGTTTTGCAACATTTCCAACAACTAACTACGCAAAAGAAGCCATCCTTTTCGACGCTTGTTATTTTCATTTGCCAAGTACCTATATTATGAACACAAGGTTCCAGCCTTCATTAACTACTATATATTGTTTCATCCTTACAAAATGGATTTGACGAAGTGGTTTTCAGAGGATACTGGTTCTTTTATTGATGGTGCCTCTGGTAAAGTGTGGACCCATTTTTGTCTTTCACAGATTTCATATATGAAAGACCCAAAAGGAAGCAACACCTCAAGATAAAGGAGGGCAGAAAGCACGAAGACAACATAAAATCCAAGACTTACAGGTCGCTCTTTAGGACCCTCCGTGGGAAGGCCTTTCCCCTGAGGCTGGTTAAGAGCGAGTTCTCAATCATCTCCAGATCACCTGTCCTGCACGGTTGAGCATTTTTACTAAAGACCTGACCAAGGAGAGACCAGAACTCCACACGTAGCCAAAAGGCCGAGGAAACTATAATAATGTCACCACGTAATATTTATTACTAAAAAAATTACAGAAATGTGAATTGTTCGTAACAACGACATGTTTTGATGATTTCTGCTAAAAAATAACAGTGAGTTTTGTTGGTTTCAATTTTGAACAATGCGTCATATTTAAAAGCAGCTTTTTGTCAGTATCGATTCACTGCTGTCGTCAAATAATAATTGCGTGCAGAAAATTACATGCATGCTGGCAGCTAAAAATAACTTTAAAAGTGACCCCTTTTCGCCAAACCAGACAAATTGAGGTGTGCGGTGTGACATGTGAGCATGATCTGCTGCTTGGTTATTTCTGCCTGCAGTGCAAAAGCTTGAGTGATTTTCCTTTGGCATCGTTGAAAAGTTACACTGCTGTATCCCCCAAAACAATGCCAAATTTGAAAATGGAAAGTACTCTTGGGAATGCATTCCGTGAATTTTCAACAGTCGGGTTTCTATTCTGATTTGCATTTTTTTCTGCACAAACACGAATATTTGGAGTGTTAGTGTTTTTATGAATAAATGGAGCCAACAAGGTTCAGTTTGATGCAAAAATTTTTCGACATCACTGTCATCTTCAGACAATTACAATATCTGAAGAACACAAAAAAACCAAACAACTTTTGAGTTTTAGCCAAGACAGAAGTGCTAATACAGACTAACAACTGGAATTACGGCCAGAAGACCAAGGCTGAAAGCACAAAACATGATTAGAGATCAGAGAACATGCTGATTACATCTTAATCGTGAGCTCCCCCTGCTTCTGAATTCATCCTTGGTGTTTATCTGGGGTTTGAGTTCTCAAATCTGGAGGGCTTCCAGGGTCAACAGGTGGTTCGCTCCTCGTGCAGATGTCTGGAGGATATCCACATTTTCCTCGGTGAGAGTGACATTACATTTGGTTGCATGCGTTGGATGTGCTTTTTAAAGTGTTGTGTTTTTGTTTTTTTCCACGTTCTGTGTGCAAACAAAATTTTCTCCACCAAAAGCCAAACTTCGTAGGCCCATAACTACCTTTGGCGCCTGTATTTTATGGAAATCTCACCGATTAGGGACAAGCGTTTGCTGGTCGTTGTACCAGGTCAAGATAAAAAGTTTATCAAAAAGAAATTATTTTCTTGACACAATGAGCACAAGGGGCTAACAGTTCGACATTTGTCTTAAATGTGGGGTGAAAAACGCGCTCGAACAATAACATGGTAGAAATAGGCGTTAATAAATTCGACACTTATACACAAGAGCACTGATAACATTTCCCGTTTCCCCAGGGGAAAACGTACTTGACCTAATTAATTATTTGAAACCCTAATAAAGAGGTCTGCTTTTTAATGTTGTTGTAGCATTGGTTGCTGAATGATATGTTGGTCCATGTCATCCAGCAACATTACAACTTTTATGTATTGAAATAATTTCTTACCAATACATTCTTCAGCAAGTTCTTTTCAACTGTGATGCTTCAAATCAAATTACAGTTCCGCAGCATGGATAAAAAAGTGGTCGCAGTCACCTCCAAAGCCTAACAAAAAAGGAACCCGCAGGGGAATTTACCCCACCCTTTTCTCACGTTTTCTGTGATAAAAAAGCAACTGTGCGGGAACTTGCACCTGAAGATAGTAGCGCAATCTCCTCTTTCCTTTAAATTAAACCATTATGAGCGTACTATCTAATGTTTCTCCTTTCATTGTTTCAAAAGATTTCTTGGTTGACGCCGACAATCGGGGTACAGGTGTTGCATTTGTTTTGTAGGATAAGAAAAATGGGAAGCAGAATAAAACACGAAAAGACGCAAAATTGTATACAGTTGAACCTCGATTATCTGAACACCGATTATCCGAACACGATCTTCTGGTCTGGGTAAATATTTACGTAAACGTGTATTCTAAAGTAAATACATGTGCATGTATATCGAGTAAGGTGTCGTTTGTTTACGGATAATCAGTTTTCAGAATAATCAGTTATCAGAACACATTGCTTCCTGCCCCTCTTGTTCGGATAATCGAGGTTCAACTGTAATTAACAAGAAGTATCATGTTATTTCAGATATTTTGGTTTTCTGAATTCTTGTATCATTTCTAAATTCTACAAACTATCCTTACTGCGTTAGGGGAAATTCGTTAAGTCCAAAAATGCCCCTCAAATCAATGTAATTACGAAGCAAATACCATTACTAAAATAATTACTAAACGATCACATCATCGAAATACAATCATCCTAGAAGTCCAACATACACCAAGTAAAGGTACAAAACCCATCACATCTTGAATTTTTAAGCCCCGTATTCCAATACCAAAAAGAACTAATCGATAACATTATCAATTTGCGTCTACTGTCTTTTAAAACCATTTTTTAGCTATCAATTTTAAGGTGTCATTTGTCAACTTTGGTTAAAAATGATCCACTCTATTCTAAGAAAGAGTACTAAATAATGAGATTATCAATGGGCGTGGTACCATCTCCTTCAGCAACATAATATATTAAGTTAAGGTAAAGGATACACTCAAACTTGAATTTTTATGTCTTGAATTCTGATATAAAATCAAAGCTGTTTTACTTAATGCTCCAAGTATTTGACTGAAGTTGTGAAAACTAAGTCTTTACATTTTGTCAGCTTTGTATCAAATTACTTGGCACANTAAAATCAAAGCTGTTTTACTTAATGCTCCAAGTATTTGACTGAAGTTGTGAAAACTAAGTCTTTACATTTTGTCAGCTTTGTATCAAATTACTTGGCACAACACCAATATCACCACTTCAATCAGCAAAGAGTTTATATTTAGTACCTTGTTTGAACTTTTTCTACGAAAACCCCTGCCCTTCGTTTTTCGGCCCCTGATTTTTATATATTGGTCGGGAGGTTCGACACACGACCGCCCGAGCAGTAAGTAAGTAAGTATATATATATATATATATATACATATACTTACTATACCTTGATATACATATGACTATACTATACCTTGATATATATATATATTGACCATTGTGCCGCTGATAGTTGGAGCTGTGGGAACATTACCACCTGGACTATTCGAAGCATTCGAAACATTGTAGATCTCTAACATTGCTGCAAGTGCTCAGATTTCAGCACTTTTGGACACGCATCAATCTTGCGCCGTGTTCTGCGCCTCTGATGTTCTGGTCCGGACTTAAGACGTAGACATACTTATTCTAGGTTACCTAGTGACGCAGTAGCGTTAAAAAAATATAAATCTGTGCGTGTGTGTATAAGCAAACTGTTGTGCATTTCAGCGTTCTGCGGTTCTTATACCTCAACATCCACAACGGTCAACACCAAATTGACTAAATGTGATTACTATGCAATAACTCACTATTTATTCGATATTTGCAAACAATGAGTAGCTTTCTATCTTTATTTAACTCAATATTGGCAATTCTGGCCATTCTTTTGCTAGTCATCATGAATTCAAATTCTTAATGTGGAATCTCTTCGAACTGCCACTGTAGATTCCTCACGTCACACGTCATGCAAGGTCGATTTGAAGGGTCATAATACGTCATTCCCATTACCATTGATAACGACGGTTTCATGTCAAAGAAATGCTCGGGGTACTTCAATGCGGCAGGTCAGTTATTGACTGAATTGCAACTACCTTTGGTATGTTAGGGAGAAGTCTACTGGACCATTGGGTTCGTTTGTACCGTATGAAAAATTTGGTATCCCTTTACTAATCCCCTTTTTATTGCCCATAAAACAAACTACATTTTCAAAAGGGACTCTTAGCCGTCAGTGTCTTCAACAAAAGTATCTTGTTGCACAACTATCATATTGATACCCCTTTATATACATCAAGATTTCTTTCCCAAAGATTATTACATAATATCCACACCAAAAGCTTTTCCTTGTCTCACTGCTTTATGTGCATCATTCTCGATTGTTTTGACGAATGACAAATCTCAAAGACTTTTGTCAATGTATAGAGGTCCAGCATATTTCGCTTTATTTGCCTGTGAAAATGAGTGGCTTAAAAAATCAAGTCGATACAAGGTTTCCCCTAAATTTGCCTTCCTATCAGGGTGAATTGAACGCTTTTTACTGTCTTCAACCAGATTTAATAACTTTCATTTTTTTATTGGGACATTACTCTTTTTAATTACATGTTGTGTACTTTTTCGAAGTAGTAGGAGTAATATGTGTTATCTGCAATATTTTTAGATCTCTATGAGACCCCTTCCCATCCATAGGACTGTACCTGCCTTCAGATCTAAAAACAGATCTGAGGGCAAGGACAGTCGAAAAGAAGAAGAAAAGTGCTGAGGATGTGTAATAGTGGCCGTGTTATGGTAACAAAGCTTCTACAAATACATAACATCTCCCAGGGTTTCTACAAAGTCCATAAATTTTTTGTGATTTTTTTTTCAGTTTTATTGGGGATAACGTAGAATGTTGGTAAAAAAATAAGCAAAAAAAACTTTATGTTTAAACTTCAATATCTTGAGAAATTCTTCACTGCCAAATCAAAGTCCCTCTGAAGGGCACCGTCTGAGCCCCAATTGCTGGGGGAAAATGACGTTAAAACTAAAAAAATGACGTTAAAACTAAAAAAATGACGTTAAAACTAAAAAAATGACGTTAAAACTAAAAAAATGACGTTAAAACTAAAAAAATGACGTTAAAACTAAAAAAAAAATTAAAAAAATTAGGCCAATATTCATTCCAATTTGATGTTTAAAAACATGTCAGGCATTCCGAAGTAAGGTACTCTGTTATGTCGGAGTATTGTCCAAATCAAACCTACTACACAAAGTCAGTGCCGGATTTACGTATGAGCTAAACAAGCTATAGCTTAGGGCCCCACTTTCTTGAGGCCCCAAAGAGATAGCCTGAAGAGAATCAAAAAGGAATTTAGAATAAAAATGACCCAAGAAAAATTATCTCCCCTCGTTTTCAACTGCATGGAAAGTGACATACCAAGGAGTGCATTATTTGGTGGTCTTTAACACTTACTTAGATAATTTTTTTTTATCAAGTGCACATGGATATCTATCTCTTTTGATATCTAGTAGGTCCTTAAAATCACATAGTATATTCAACACAAGGTACAGTGACAATTTATCTCTGACATAGGACATCTTGACAAATAAGGGTCCTATTATCTCAAATAGGGTAGGGCCTCATAAAATCTAAATCCGGCCCTTTCAGAAGTAATATTAGTTTAGGTGCATCGTCACTTGGACTTAAGTTAATTAGCGAAATGTAATTTATTGAGAGCCAGTTTCAGCAAACCACAGACATGTGTAAAAACCTGGTGCAAATGGTTACGGGGTTGTACTTGGTTGTGTTTACCTTTTTGGAAAGCAGATTTTAGTGCGGTAATATCCACCTGTGGTCTCTTCCATTAAAAAAACACACTCTTCTGAGAATGACCTCTTGACTGCGACAAAATCATCACAATCATTTTCCATGGATGAAATTGTGAAATCACCACCCTCTTGAATGTGGCAGCAATGGACACCCACCCACAACAATTTAATATTCCTTGGGAAACTTAAGTCTTCACTTTCTTGCCAAACAACAACTCCTTCACAAATTCCACACTAATCACATTTTACAGATGTTTATTATTATTTTTAAAAAAAGTTAAGGGATTACGAGTTTGAACTGGTCGGCGTTTACCAAAGACTACTCACTCTGCAAGAAAAGAAGATGAAGAATTTCTTAAGGTTATGGTCATTAATGAACCTAAAAGGCATGCAGTCTAATAATATCTTGACAAATTTCTACACTGCTTGTTTCTGCCAAGTTTCATGTAACTAAGATGCTTCATTCGTTCTAAACTTGTTAACTTGGTCTTTAGCTTTTTTTCCCAAGAACAACAACAATAAAGACTCTTTCAATTTGTAAGATTTGCGATAACAACAGGTAAAAATTCGTAGATTTTTTGACGAGTCAAATAAAAATACGATACAATGCCATCCTAAACACAAAAAGGTTTTTTGGATTGTATCAAAAGCAAGCATAGCGATCTTAAACTTGACCATCTTGAGAAAATCAGGTAACTGCTAATTATAAAAAAGAAGTACTGTAAAATACTAAAATCAGGACAGTAATCTTGTTAAAACCACCATTTTTGTTCACGTGGATGACTACTAAATTTGTCGCAAACAACGTCTAGTAAAAATGAAAACGAATTACTATAAAACATGGTCAAAAAGACTGAGAGATAAAACATAGGTCTCGCCAAATACTACATCATTACGCTGTAGATAAGGGCATACTCTACATACTCTAAGGTGACCAGATTTTTCGGATGAAAGGACGCCTGGAGTTTCGTAGAAAGTAATGACTGTTCATAATTTTAGTCAACAGTATTCTGTTGCAATACAAGTCTGCATGTACATTGCACCTGATACGAAGAATCCAATAGTTAAGTGATATACTGCCCTCTCTTAGTAGTAATATATACTTTGCAAACAGTCAATTATCTATGAATCATAAGCAGTTTCCAAAAATTACCCAACTGTTGCTGACCACTCAGAGATCGTATTTTTTGAAGGAGTGTATCGAATATTGATTAAATGAAAAAAAATCCTACCATGGTAGTTATTTCCGCGAATAAAGGACATAAAGGGCATTATCATGAAAATAAAGGACAATAAAGGACAGGGAAAAAGAAAAGGACACGGATCCAAAACAAAGGACAGTCCTTTGAAAAAAAGGACGTCTGGTCACCTTAGGCCATACTCCAACAAACGATTTTAAAAGACTGTCGCGCCAACATTTACATTTAACATAAAACATGTTGGTACATAAAGGGGAGACCAGCGTTTCCCCGTTTAGCTTCGGTCTTTGAGAGCCTCCAGGTGCCCTTTCACAAATCGACGATCTAAGTTGTCATCATCTCTCCTCTTTTCACAGCTACTCGAGCAGCAAACTAGAAATTGTGACATTTCATGCTCCTTTTTTATACTAAAGTACCAAAAACGCTACCTCCAGCCATTGTTCGTAAACCTGGGCATCGCGCACATCAAGATTTTCTTTGTGTAACATCATGTTGTTTAATGTTTTTGCAAAACTTGAGAATGAGCTGCGTTTCTGGAAGGAAGCAGGGAAATTGCCTGCATGCCGAAGAAATCAAGAAAATCACCTGAAGGCCTTTTTGAACAGCATGAAGTAAATTACCTGATGTAAAGATTTGGAAAGAGAAGAATATTTTTGTCGAGTCACAATACAGAAGGCTTCGAGTGTCACCAAGCTTGGACTTTTGACATGACCCGACAGGGTTTCTTAATGAGTGCTTATTAAAGCAACGTCACAGTTCTGTATCGTTAATCTCAATTTCATTGGCAAATGGTCATTGCCTGGACTTGTTCTTTTGTGTGCAGAAATGTCCGAAATTCAGACCTGTTTAATCTAAATTTAAGGTCGAGAATGGTTGTTTACAACAAGATATTACTAATACCCGTTGTATTTGAATATAAGAGCTTTTCAGATCGAACATGTGCTCAATGAATTGTTTTCACCTAAACATTAACAATCCTTTATTGCAGAGAAAGAAATCGAAATAGTGAACGAGAACAAGTGTATATGGCATATGGGTGCAACGTGGAACTGTGCTGAAAACCCAAAGAGAAAAAATTACTGTAAACAACAACTATTCCAGTTACACAGTTGTGAAATTCAACCCTGTGCTGCTTGTGGAAAAGGTGTACAAACTGACTTTAGACTGTGTGACAAGGGACAGTGTTGTTACCCGAAAATTGAAGCGAATCGAAAGTCGGACCAGGGCTATTATGCTCCGGGCTCTGTAAAACCTACTGACACCCATATAGAAATGCAATGCAGGACTCCCAATCGCACAGTTTTTTTGCGGTAAAGTGAAGCCAGAAAAAAATTTCAGAAAAAAAGGCACGCACCTGCGTGGGCCATTTGTGTTAGGTTCTGCTAACCCTACCCATATGAACATTGCTGAGCAGCTACCCGTCTTGCGCCATGGTTATGGTGGCGCTCTGTATCAGGTAACTTGTTCGAAAAGTGCCACAGTTAATGCTTGTCTCGGTGATCACACAAGGTTCATCTTCTCCCTCACCCTGTGAAACCGACATTAATCACTCACTCCTTCCCCTCCCTAAATATTATGCGATCTTTTTATGCTTCTACACTCACTCTTCTCATCAAACCCGTCAAATCAGAGATGTGCTGGCTCCTAACGTTTGTACCTCTGGAAATAATAAAAATAACCATTTACTAGAAAATATGCCTCGAGAAACAGAGAGAATATAGAGATTATCTGTGAGTGATAGTTCACACGCGAAAATGAGCCAATTAATGTTCAACCAGGCACCTCAAAAACTTCTTGAAAACTTTCTTGCTCTATTTGGGGAGGAGGAACAAGCTCCTACAAATGATAATGCCCAGCACTACTAAAAGACGCCGCCTTCGAAACGTTTCTGTGACGCAAACTAGCAGTGTGCCAAATTCAGTGGTCAGGGGTGCTTCTTACTTACCAGGGTTGAGCAGCCAAGGGGCGGCATGAGAGTTTACTACCAGCCAGTGATTCTAACATAGATCGGTTTGGAGTTGAAAACAGGGGGGAAAAGAGACGGAGGCTAAGACGCGTTTCTCTGACAATGGAAAGGACATAAAAGGGCGAAGGATAATGGACATGAAAAGGTAAGCACAGAATGTAGAGGTCATAAAGAATCTCTGTAAATTGTATTAAGACTGTTCGCTGACAAGTTTTCTGTGAAGTGATGACAATCATTGTTATGACTAATAATACACTGTTAAATAGAGTAATTTGGTGCTTTTCGTTTCTTTAACAGTGTTATCTTTTTCCTAAAACAGTAATCTTTAATTTTCTGAGAATTATATCATTGCCCCGATTGAATGAACTATCACTGGATATTGTTTAAAACATTAATAATCGGCCTGGCAAGCTATTTATCGATGGACAAGTTGTAAGTATTGTGAATAGTTGTCAGCTTGTGAATAAAGCCCTGTGTTTAACCTAGAAAAACAACTAATGGTTACCTTAGTGGTTTACACCCTAAAGTTTTTTCGTTGACATAAGCAAACTTTCTAGAAATCAAATGCTTTTCTGTCAGTCAGATCTGTAAACTTTACCTATGGTATTTTTGAATTTTTATCATCACATTCAATTTGATGTCGCACTTGACCCGACGATCCAGTTATCGAAAATATGTACCCAGAAGATAACAATATACTATATTTCTGTGCAGCCTCTTGCTGATTCGTATTTTACTTTAAAGGCCAAATGAAATGAAGAATGCTGAGTTGCTAAATTGTCATAGTGTAGCTGCAATAATGTAATGACTTTGAAGCTCGTGAAAGATCAATAAAGAATGGAATTATATTCAGAGTGGAGGCAAAGGGATTAATACGTTAACCCCTTCAGCAGGCAATGCAACTTTGTCGTAAAGAAGTATATTTCCAAACAATTTCAATTTCCTGGTAAGTTGCGTATGCATGAAGCTTGTAGCAAAGTTGCATTGTAGTATTGTATCGATAAGGGTCACAATCTGAAACTCAATTTCGATAACCATAAACACCAAAAACCCTGCCCTAATTCTGAGTGTAGAAGGGTAGGATAACTAAGACGTTCTTGTGGGTCGCGTCTCTGTTTCAGGCGACGCACAAACAGAAAAACTCAACTCGCCAAATTTAAAATAGGTTCACGCATGGATCCATGTTTGAGCTGGTAGTGCAATCTGTTTCAAATCTGTGTTTTCTGTGCTTTTGCTATTAATCAGCATGTAACCGTAGACACGTGCCATTACAGCTGACCACGTATGTTTTGGGACACCTAGAACCGCGTGATGTGTCTCAGTTTGTTCGCTAGTAATCTTAGCATAACAATAGGTACCAATGAGACCAATTTGGGAATCGTAAGATGCTGCCTGTAGCTTTCTCATTGGCTCATGATATCAGGCCATCACGAGTTCATTTCGCGCCCTAATTAGAAGCACAGGCTATAAATACAATCGCCTTTCAGTGTTTGTCAGTCGAAGGACTTGGCTTCCGAGATCTATAAGCCTTTGTTGCTACCGCTTTTGTACACAATATATATTTTGAAGATAACCAGACGTCTTTTCGTGTTCCTTGTCCGTGGAATTAAAAAGAACTTACTGTCACAGTTGGTGCAGTCGACAGGATTCTACAAAAAAAGAAAGAGCGGTAGCATTTACAGACAACATGTCGTCAGAGGACCAGATCGAACTAAGAAGGCAGATGGAGAATAAGGCCAGTGCCCTTGCCCAATTCCAGACGGCTGAACAGAGAAGCAGACTAGAAAGACCGTACGTTGTCGTCCCAAGAGAAAGAAAAATCAGGACGTTTACCGGAAGAAAAACCGAGGAAAACATTAGCTTGGAAGACTTTCTACAAGGTGTAGCACGAGCAATCCGTACACGATACATTCCACCCGATGACCAAGCCGATTTTGTTCTTTCATACCTGACCGGGTCTGCAAGGGAAGAAATCAGGTTACGACCACCAGGGACCAGGCAAACCTTCGAACAAATTGCGGACGTTCTAGAGAGCATGTTTGGTGAATGACGTTCAAGTTCGCAACTTTTACGAGCTTTCTACAGCCGGAGACAGAAAGACGGAGAGAGTTTACGAGATTTCTCGCACTCTTTGGGGATCACGATACAGGACGTCAAACGAAAGAGCCCCTCTGCTGTAAAAGACGCAGACGAGATCCTGGGAGGTCATTTTGCAGACCGTGTCCGTGACAACCAACTCAAGAAGGAGTTGAAACGACTCATCGCCAAGAAAGAAAATTGACGCTCATGGACATACGGGAGAAAGCCATGAGATGGTCAGAGGAAAACGAATAGCCTTCAGCCAAGCCAAGAACCTCGGAGGTGAGTTCTATTTCGACCAGAGAGCCAGCAAAAGCCAATTCACAAATGGCGAAGCTTGTAGCACGCCAAGTCGCAGCAAGCAACACTGGACCAGTTGGTAAACCTGCTTAAAGACACGCATGTACAGCCATCACGATTTCAGCGAGGGAATCGAGGGAAAAGGGACTACTCGAAGCTGACCTGCTTTTAAATTCCAAGAACAACGTCAAATCACTAAAAGTTGCCCAACAGGGTTAGAAAGACGAAACCCGGCAGCAAGAGACACGGCGTCAAACTCCAACCCACTGCCACTGTAAGGCCGGTGACAGATGGCTCTGTGAGTGGCTTTATACCAAACCAAACGTTCAAAGAAAGAACCATTGGAAGCTGTCCAGTTCCAGAGGTCACAATTGGAGGTTATCCTACCAGATGCCTTCTCGACACAGGCTCAGAAGCTTCTACCATATCTGAGGAGTTTTATCGGCGAACATTCGGAGACCCAGGACAGCTCAAAGATGTCGCCAGTTGGCTGACTCTCACAGCATCAAAGGCCCTAAGTATCCGTTACCTTGAATATGTAGAGATGAACATCGGTACTGTAGGGGTCACCCTTCCCAGACGAGGATTTCTAGTCGTGAGCAAGACAGTCAAACCAAGTCAATCTGTACATGTCCTCTTGGAAATGAATGTCATACGGCCGCTAGCAGATACAGTCACATCAAGAGATCAAGAAGTCCAGTCAGAAGGTTGGCCGAGTGTAATTGCGACATAAAAGAAGATAAGCAGCTCAAGAGGCATAGCTAAGGTCGCAGGACGGAAACCTATCCTGGTGTCAGCACAGAAAAGGATGATGATACCTGCATGTGGATGGAGTGGTAGCACAACAGATAGAACAAGCCTCTATTTTTATCTTGGAGGAGCATGACGATTTGGTGCAGCCCAGAACAAGACTTGGCATCCTCTACGAGCCATCAGTGGAACCAGGTTGTCCAGAGATCGAATTTAAAAGCCTTAGACGGAACCACGATGTTGTTTGCCGGCGCATACAACATGAAGAAAAATACAGCACAGATGGAGCGTACCTGGTTGACCTCTCCCATCTTTCATGCTCGAACAGAAAGATGCAAAGACTTAAAGACCTCCTCAAGCAGTATCCTGATGTCTTTGATGTCACAGATGATAAAGATATTGGCTACACAAAAGTAGTCAAACGTATTCACCTCAATGACGATCAGCCAGTTGACCAACCGTATCGTCCCATCCATCCAAACCAGTATGAAGAAGTAAAGTCACACATTGGAGAGCTTTTGCATAAAAACATCATCGAAGAAAGTAGCAGTCTCTATGCCTATCCAATCGTCGTCGTTCACAAGAAGGATGGTGGTATTCGACTCTGCATTGACTACAGAGACCTGAACTTAAAGACGAAGAAAGATGCGTCCCCTCTCCCGAGGATAGACGAGTCGATGTATGCCCTTCATGGTGCAAAATGGTCCTCGGTGATGGACCTGGCCAGCGGATTCAATCAAGTAGCTATGTACAAAAGGGACAAGGAAGAAACGGCCTTCACCACACCATCTGGTCTTTTCCAGTACAAGAAAACGCCGATGGACCTTTGCAATACACCAGCTACTTTTATGAGGCTTATGCAGTATATCTTTAAAGAATAGATGTTCAAGATCCTGCTGGTCTACCTAGATGACATAATAGTTTATTCAAAGACATTTGAGGAGCATCTACAGCAACTGCAGATAGTGTTCCAGTACCTCCGATAGGCAGGCCTCAAGCTCAAGACAGGCAAGTGAACCTTCCTGAACGATACATTCAGATACCTGGGACATCAGATTTCTGCCAGGGGAATCGAAATGGATCCACAAAAAATTGCAACAGTTGCCAACTGGAGGGAACCCACCACTTTTAAGAGACTTTCGCTCCTTCTTCGGATTTGCCAGTTACTACAGTCGTTTTATGAAGGACTTTGCAAAGATTGCTACTCCTCTACATCAACTTGTTAACTCCTGCCTTCACACACATAAGACAAAGCAAAAAGCAATACCACTGTACAAGTTATGGACTCCCACTCATAAGGCCTCTTTTCAAGAACTGAAGCTGAAGCTGACTACAGCTCCTGTTTTTGGTTATGCTGACTATTCCAAGCCCTTCATATTAGAGACAGATGCATCACGTGAAGGTTCGGGTGCCGTTTTATCGCAAGAGCAAGATGGGAAGAAACGAGTAATTGCCTATGCCAGCTGAAGGCTTCGACCTGTAAAAAAGACATGGACAATTACAGTTCTATGAAGCTAGAGCTACTGGCGTTGAAGTGGGCTGTTGCAGATAAATTCCGTGGCTACCTCATGGAATCCAAGTTTACAGTATACACTCACAACAATCCACGGACGTACCTTCAGAGATCAGCAAGAGGTGGGGCAGTGGAACAGCGTTGGAGCTCACATCTAGCACAGTTTGACTTCCAGATGCAGTATAAGCCAGGCAAAAGCAATGTAAATGCAGATATTCTTTCCAGATCGGAGAACTATATGGAGGATGATGCCATCCCTGCTGAGACTACCAGCAGCCTTTAGCTTTCATCATCCACACTTGTTCCAGCTAACCTGAGCCATGTGATTAGTTCCTCTCAGGCGGCCCAACATCAAGATCAACCCCTCAAGGCAACAAAGACGATACCCCTGCTAAGCAAAGAGCAGCTCCGGCACTTTCAATCAGTTGATGCAGCCTTAAAGCTGTTCAGACAATATTGAATCCAAGAACAGAAGCCAACCCACCTTGAAAAGAATACCGCTCCAAACCATATTAAGCAATACCTTGGAGAATGGGACAATATTGTGGAATCTGATGGATTTCTTTTGCGGATGGCTAAAGGAAACTTTGGTAAGAACTTTAAAACAGTTTCTGACGCCTTAAGCTTTGCAGAAGACTATCTTTGACGTCTATTATATGGGGATGTGCAACCAAGGTCAAGAGAAAACTTTACAATCAATTAAGAAGAAATATTACTGGCCAGAGATCAACAAAGATGTGAAGATATGGGTCATCACCTGCGAAAGATGTGTTCTCTCCAAAGATTTTCATCCAAAAATCCAGCCCCCTCTTCAGAGTATTGTGGCCTGAAGACCAGTTGAAATTCTGGCAGTCGACTTCACAATGCTTAAGCCTTCATGAGATGGAAGAGAAAATGTACTTCTCATGACAGAGATTTTCACCAAATACACACAGGCCGTGCCGACAAGAAATCAAACAGCACAAACAACAGCCAAGATATTTGTGAAAGAGTGGTTTGCAAGATTTGGTGTCCCCTCGAGATTACACTCGGATCAAGGTCGGAATTGTGAGAGCAAACTCATTTCAGAGCTTTGCACTATGTATAGCATCAATGAGATACTCCCCATATTACCTCATGTTCGGTAGAGAGGCCAAGGTCCCAGGAGATTTTATTTTAAGTGATGATGACGAAGAATCGACGGACGATTGGGTTGCAGAGCACCAAAGACGATTAAGCGATGCTTACCACAAAGCAAGGGAGTTGACAAGACTTCAGGCTGAAAAGACAAAACATCGTGCCCGACTATTTGAAGTACCCATTGATGTTGGTCAACACGTTTTCCTACGAAAGCGTTGCCAGTGTCGAAACAAGGTTGAAGACACGTGGGAATTTAAGCCTTATCGAATCTTGGAAAAGGAAGGATCAGTCTTTACCGTTAGTCCTGATGATGGGCATATCTAAAAGCAGGTTAACCAGAGTGACGCAAGACCATGTCCAACCCCCAGACCCACAAATGAAGAAGAGGATGATATCATTACAGATGACGAGAGCGAGGAAAGACGACTCGTATCAGATTCTGAGGACGACTCAGAACTCAAGGTCATACCGACTCGAACCCCTGAAGGTCATCTAGAGGAGACCCTTCTCGTTATGAGACGCACAAGACGAACGACCGCCAGAAAACATTCAAATCCGCATCACTTACCGAAATCTCCTTCATTACGAACTATAGAATTATCTTTGTGTATGAACTTTATCGTGTATGCTATTATATTTATATTTATTGTTTTCGATAGTTTTATAGATCACACTCTCTACTTATGTTAGGGTACTAGCTAAGTATAGGATATAGCCAAGGATGTCTATCTTTTAGCAGGGGAGAATGTAACCGTAGACATGTGCTATTACAGCTGACCACGTTTGTTTTGAGACATCTGGAACCGCGTGATGTGTCTCAGTTTGTTTGTTCACTAGTAATTTTAGCATAATAATAGGTACCAATGAGACCAATTTAAAGATCGTAAGATGCTACCTGTAGCTTTCTCATTGGCTCAGGATATCAGGCCATCACGAGTTCATCTCGCACCCTGATTAGAAGCACAGGTCATAAATACGATTGCCTCTTAGTATTCGACTGCTACAAGCCTTTGTTGTTAACGCTTTTGTACACAACACACATTTTGAAGATAACCAGACGTCTTTTCGTGTTCCTTGTCCCTGGAATTAAAAAGAAACTTCGGCCACAGTCGGTTAAATGTTCACGTATTGTTTTGGCAAAGTGAAATAATAAACGAAGTTCCAAACAAATTATTTGTGTTTTTTTTTGCAAAATCTTTAGGTGGGCTGTGGAGGATGTTGTGCTGTTAACCTCACTGGAAGTGTGAACTTGCGTTTTGGATTCTAATTTTGATCACTCGTAATGAATAATCGAGCTGAACAGGGCTTGCTATTAGTTTTGAGAATCATTTCACAATTTTATTGATTTGAGAATATCAGTTCCCAGTTAGAAATTATTCCCCAATTTCAACTGATTTAATTACTGGTGGACAAGGTGGAGAGAAAAAATCGTTGCGAAATAATAATCATCGACGGGGCAGTTGACGCAGTAGAGCATTTATTGTTTTGTGGTGACTTTTTCTAAAGCAAGTAACACCCGATAAATTTACAATTTTAACACCACAGCTACCATGCCAAAGGGCTAGCAGCGTGTGCTGATTACTCTGCCTTCAGTTGCAGTCGGTTAAACAATGGCCCCCTTCGCATTAGTATGCCTGAGTCCGTTACAGCAGATGACGTTTCTGTTAATTCAGGTCATTTTAAGTCTTTAATTTACGAACAGAGAAAATTAGGAACAGACAACCAGAGCCGGACCAGGGACTTTACCAAAAATGTAAGGAAGGCACAGTACCGTAGTCAAGATAAGTTTGCATGAATGCAGCATTTGCTGACCAGGCCTGTAAAAAATAATAAATTTTGTTTTGCTGGTCTTACTCGAGGTACAAGTTATTAACAGTAAAGGATTTTTAGGATTGTCTAACTTGTCAAAGGCGTTAAAAGAGCACTCTAATTCTCAATTGCATTTATGCCACAATCCTGCGTAAAATGTTTGCCAGGAATTGCACTAAGGTTTTATTGCGTAAGGATTTTTGATTGAAGTTAACAGATATTGTGATGAAGAAAAGATAAACTATGAAAAGGATCCCTCGGGGACGAAGAGCTGCCCCTTTTGAAATTTTTTTCACTTTATTCCGCCCATCAGGAAAAATATACAAAAATATCTTTTATATGAAAAAAAATACAAACTAGAATATTTTTTTATGACTTTATTGTGTCAAGTAGCCCACCCTATTAGAAATAAAGCCCATAATTCATCTGGTCCTGTCAGTAACTTGAGAATTGTCTCTACAAAATGAAGTCAAGAGAAATAGTGTCTACCCCCTTTAAAAAATCATTCTCGTTTTTTGTACCCTACCCACAGTGAGCCAGCTTCATCATTAATGCTTTTTCAAGATATTCAGCAGATGCTGGCACGAGGTTTAAGTCTTTCCAAAAACAGACTCCAATTGTGAAAGGGTTGAATTTCTTCTTGCTACTTCTTTCCGTGCGTGCCAACAGCAAACCTTTTTAACAAAGACTTATTTACACAAATCACGAGGTGAGGTATTTACTGAAAATTACCAAAATAGAAAAGTATTTTCTTCGATAATATTATTGTTAATCCCGTCTGAAGGGTGCCCTCATACCCAAACAAACAAATTTACGTGTTCTTCTCTTTGTGGCATGATCCGATTACGTATTGCACATTGATATTTATTGCTTAACTAAGACTTGCGTAAAACGCCAAGGACGTCACAATGATGCAACGCAATAACCAGAGAACAAATGATTACATCTCTCACCAAATAGTAATACTGCACATTGCTAGCAAGGAGCTGGCGTAAAGGGAGTCTCCCCAAGTAAAGGTAACTGCTGGGCTCCTTCAAAGAGTCCAAACCCAAGTCAAAGTCCAAATGCAAATCCGAATTTTGGTAACTGAGTTTATCTTGTGACCACTTCACATCTGGTCATTACGTGTAATGTAAGTGTAATTATAAGTAATTTTTGCATGGGGTTTCATAAAATAGAGCTTTTTGTGATCTTGTCCATCAACGATGAGAAACTATCAAGCATTTTGAAAGCCATGTCAAGTAGTTTTAGTCATCATTGCAGTTTTAGTTTTCCTTTCCACTCTCTAAAATAATATGTTCCAGTTTTGTTGATAAATATCAATATTCACTGGTCAACGAATGGTAACAGTACCCTAAACTGAAGTGAGTATTTGGATATTGCTCAATTTTTGTGGAAGCTATTGATGTTTTTTGGGCATTGAACAAGAGAAGCAAGACTAAGGGAAAACAAAAACCTCTCAACTAGTTGCCATCTGTTTTCTAACGGCATCCCATTCCTGAGAATCATTATGATGTGCGATGATAAAAATCGCAACGTTTTCATGTTCAACACACAGAATATTTACCGACTGGCATACATAAAAAATTGTTATAAATATCAGTATCGTGTAAGTTTACAAGAAAAAAAAACAATTTAGGTCTTCGTTTAAATGCTTCCCGTGTTCTCCAGTGGCACTGAAACACATGACAATCCTACTTTTCTTCTCATAGTATCACCATTTCAACAGCTTATCAACACCTATTTAGACTGGTTCACAAAATCTTGTAATTCATTTCACCCTCTTGCAAAATGTTACTTGAGTTGGAGCTGACACTGTTGAAATCAATCTACTTATTTCATTTGGTTACTTTTTAATCTTCTTAACACTTCAGAATGAAGTAGTCGACCTGCACCTGGTATTCTAAGAATTTTAGTCCAAATTCACATGATCTGCTGATCCTTCCTTTTTTTGAAAAAATTTTCAGCCCCGCCACAGGTGTCTGCTTTACCTGGTGAGGGTTCTGACGCCACAAATCCCTGTCAGCTCTCGTTCAGCCAAGATTAAATGTCTGGTGAAACAAAAAGTACTCTTTCCCCATCGAGCTTTCAACTCGGGAATTTGTTTCAAAAAAGTGTGAAAGTGGGACAACCGTTAGGGCACAAATCGAAAGACAGCTGCACGCAAACTGCAGTGAAAAATTCACCAAACTTTACGATATTGGAAAGGACAGTCGCCAAACATACAATTTGTACCTTTTGCATGCCAAAGAGAATCACAATGAATGAATGCCGCCAAGTACGTCAGGTTCCTTGAGGAAAGCAGCAGTTGCACATTGCAGTTAAAGACCACGAAATTTTGATGCAACACTGCTGTTCTTGTAATAGGTCAAAGATCGTAAATGACTCCCAAAAACATCAATAAATCAGACATCAGACGAAGCTGAAAACAGCCCAGAGGCAAAAACCACAGAAATATCTTGAGATAACAATTAAAGACTTTAAAAATCTAGGCCTGACTACTGAACCAATCTTGCTTGCAGCATTCAAAGCCACGTGAAAGGAGTACTTCAAATAGATTACGTCTTACAAAGATATTTAAAATGCCGGTCAAAATCACTAGTCTTTGAAACAGTTTTTATGTTTTTAATTGTAATTTAAGGATAGATTTACTCTGTTTAGGTTTTCTAAACAATCGCAACAAATAAAGAGAAAGAATGTTAAAAGAATCGACCTGTGGGTTAACCTTCATTCAAAATTAAAAATCACGGTCAAACACAAGTCTAATTAAATATCAACTCACAATATAATCATTGAAGCCATGTAAAAATGTTGAAGATTAGTTGCTTGACTTTAAAAAAAATCAAATTTTCAAGATTAGTTGGTTGAATTTGATCTGCAGTGAAAGAAAAGGAAAATCTTTCTCTACAAGACCTTTGTTATGCAATAGTTAATTAAGCCCTCAGCTACTTGAGATAATTGAGGCTTTTATGTATCCAGATGTCCTTTGCCCACGACAAATTGTAGCTGGTTTTTATGTTAAGTATACTCTATGATTTTTAGGACCAACTAGATATCAAAATCCATTTACACTTGATAAAAAAGTATTTGCTTAGTTTGTCATTTTCTATGCAGTTGAGAATGAGGGAATATTATCTATCTTGAGCCATTGTTGTTCTAAATTCATTTTTATCCTCTTCAGGTTATCTCTTCGGGGCCTCAAGAAAGTGGGGACCTAAGCTACAGCTTGTTTAGCTTATACTTAAATCCGGTACTGTGTAATATGCTTCCCGTTGCAATTAACGAGTTTCACAACGCAACTATCCCATTGCAATGGAAAGGCCTTATTGATCGACTGAAAGACTAAACCAGTGGAGAATCTAAAATTTAACGGGTAAAGAAATGTAGAAATTCACCGATTGAGTAATTGAGCGTATACTGTATAGCCTATCATAAGTATTGTCCTGGAATTTTAAGTTTGAGTCCTAAATTTTTGTCAGGTAATTATGTGTAGTTTTAAACCAGGCGTGGGCAACCTACAGCTTGCGGGCCAGAATGCCGCCCGCGAGAAGAGTTTTCACTGCCCGCGAGGCCACAAAATTACATAAATTTTTGTTAGCAAATTTTAATGTCTAGCGGTTGCAAATATTGAATGTATTGAATGAAACACGTAACTTGGTCAAACTTGAGATTCTGGGAAAACTTTTTCACTAATTAACTGTGAGCCACACTTCGGTAGCCACACACTGGTGTAATTTTTCACGGGTGTGGTTTTGACTGCGTGTAAATGGGCACACTGGTGTGTTTCACTCCACTTTCACAGCAAGGACGGCAATACTGACAGCAAGGTTAATTTGCACTATGTCTTTTGTTTGTTCTCTTTGTTTCTCTCTCTATTTGTTTCACGCTTTTCTTATCACGTTTGGCCCGCGTGAAGACAATTTTTGAAGGATCTGGCCCATTCTCTGGAAAGGTTGCCTACCCCTGTTTTAAACAGTGCCTTCTTTTCACCGAGTGTGAAGGCTTTAAATTTTAGTAATAAGATGAAACAAAGGACGGGAAATACTTTCTTAGAATTTTCCAAGGTGGTTAGTTCTACACCGTCGCAAGGAAAGAGAAAGCTGTAAAAGGAAAACTGTTACTGAAAATTCTGGCATGCTACGTGGTATATTGTAAACATGGAAAAGATATGTTTCAGAAAAAGCAAGAACTCGGTTGCCATATTGAATTGCGAGAAGTAACATAGTGAATGTGAGACTGCTGGAGCGAAACTGCTTTAAAAAAACCCAACAAACTTTGGTCTGACAATCGTAATAATGTTGACGGACATACTGTTGGACATGAACAGAAAGTGGAACGGATAAATGAGAAGGAAAAAGAAAAGAACAAAAAACGTCAATTATAATGAGTAAATTTATCAAAGATTCTTAAAGGAACAAAAGGAAGCAGAACAGAAACATCAACAGAAGAAAATAATAACGATTGATACCTCGGCCATTTCATCTGCCAGTTCTGGTATCGTACATTATCAACAAAAACAAAACTTGTGTATCGCCACTTGATAGATACCATAATGTTATACAAAGCCTTTCACTTGGTCCTGTAACATCGCGAATTCTAGATGATTTCGAAATAAAAGGAGCAACCCACGAAAGAAGTTCTTCGAATCGCCTAGGTAGCATTTTGAAGGCTTTGAAGAAATATTCATTGTCAAACAGCATTAAATCCTGTACTAAAACCTTACATAAGCCTTTATTTCTTCTCTNGAAGTTCTTCGAATCGCCTAGGTAGCATTTTGAAGGCTTTGAAGAAATATTCATTGTCAAACAGCATTAAATCCTGTACTAAAACCTTACATAAGCCTTTATTTCTTCTCTCCTGAAATAGCTTTCTCACCCAGAATTTCCTTTCTCTTTGAATTCCATTCTGAGAGCGTCTTTGTTTACGACACAATAATACAAGCAATATTTAAATCAATTTTTGCTTTTGAAGCAAGAGAAACCTCTTGGTTTTGCTGTCATGTTTGTTCACATGAAAACGCGCCAAGAAAAAAAATACGCTGTGTGGAAATGGCTTGAGGCTCAGGCGGAAACAGCTCACACGCATTCATTTTCCGCTGCAGCGGAAATTGCAGCTCTATGGAAACAAGCCCTTAACATTCAAAATTTGTTTACTTGTGAGAGGGGCATGTACCTGATGTCCTTTAAAATGCTCGTAAAACTTCGATTCCATTTCTGCCTTCAAAATATATGCCCATTCGCATAACAAAAACACTTGTTGTCAATTTCTAACCGTTGACCACACTCATTTGTCGAAATAAAATTTACAAACATTTTGTTTACTCGATAGTACAGGTTTTGCTGCGTGTTTGATTCAATTTTAAACATGGAATATCCATAGGATCATTTCTAGTAGGCTATCAACATCTTAGAGGTCACTGAAATTTCATGTGAACCATATTATTTTACAGTTAAAGTTAAAAGCTATCATCAATGCACTTCGTCAACAAAACTGTTCTAAATTACTAGTGACTATGTTTAAAATATATTTGATAATGCCACTGCAAGATATGTGTTGAATTCCATGGGAAAAAATTAGGAAAAATACTTCCATTTTGAGAATAGCATAACAATACATTTTTTTTGAATCACTTAAGAACATAGGACCAAACAGCAGACGCATCATTTACAGAATGAAAGAAAACCAGCACGACTGCACTTTTTTATACCTTTCATGACAATAGGAAAGAAATTTTTCTTATTTTTCTGTCTTCTTCCAGCTTTAAGTGGGGTCGGCCACTCGATATTTCTTCCTCCAGAAGCTCCTATTGATTGCATCGTCCTTCTCTGCGCCAACTGTTTTCATACCACTCTATACTCTGCCTCTCCATCTCAACTTTTGGTGCCCTCTACTTCTTTTTCCAACAACCTGGTGATAATACACTTACTTCACTATACTTTCGTTCTCTCTTCTCATTAGGTGTTCAAACCAGCAGAGTCTAGCCACTTTAGCCTTTCTGCCCACTTCGACTACTTTGACATGCCTTATGAAATCTGCACTTGGTATGTGTCCCCCACAGCGTTACTCCAGCTATCCATTGCACTATCCACATCTCTGTGGCTTTTCCTCTCTAGTGCTTTCTTAAATGGCCAAGTTTCAGCTTCGTACAGCATAACAGGTCTGATGGCCACCATATAGAAATAGCTCTTGAGATGAAATTGCATCTTTCTGTCGGAGACGACTGCACCACTCTCAGACCATTTCCTCCAGGTACTACCAACACTCTTGCCTTGACTTCTTCCTCACAGCCTCCTTCCTTTTCAATAATGGAACCTAAATACTTGAACGTATTCACTGACTTTATCTCCTCTCCATGGATATCGACTATCTTAGCGGCGTCGACCTACTTGATAACATGACTTCCGTCTTGACTTCAAAAGGGGAGGTCTCCCCCCTGCACCCGTTTTTACCCTGATTTTGCAGTATATGTAAAAGCTTCTGACTACTGTCACGAGCTTTTCGCCGACTCGTCTTTTTTGAAGGTGCCAGTAGACTAATTCCCTAGGGACTTTTCTAGGTCCACAAAACCCGTGTAGAGGGTTCTGTTGCCCTCTAGAGCCTTCTCTTGAAGCTGCCAGAGGACAAAGATTGCGTCAACTGTGCCTCTTCCTTTCATGAATCCGAACTGCATGGTATCTATCTCAACTACGCTTCTTAATCACTTGTCCAGGATCTTCTCATAGAGCTTCATTGCATGTTACTGAAACTTCATTCCTCTGTAGTTGTCTCAGTTCAAATTGTCTCCCTTTTGCTTGTAGATAGGGATCAACAAGTTTTTGGTCCAGTCACTCAAAATAACTTCTTCACTCCATATCTTTTCCAGCAGCTACGTCAGCCATGTTACACCTTCTTCTCTTAGGGCCTTCAGCCTCTCACTTGAAACACCTGATGTACCAGGCAATTTGCCTCCTTTCATGCTTTTTAATCTACATCTCACTCCCTCTTTTGTTATTTTGTATTATGGACCTTCACCTGGGCGTATCTCTTCCAGCTCCTTCCGTGGATTTTCTGTATTCATAAGCTGTGAGAAATATTCTCTCCACCTGTCTGTTATCTGCTTGTCTTGGCTCAAAACATTTTCCTGGTTATCCTTGATAAACATCGTATCTCCTTTGTCGGGCTTTGCTCGTTCCTTCCCGTTTCCCACCCTGAAAATATTCCTTGACCTTCCTGTCTATCCAGATGTTCGTCCCAACTCCTGTAGTTTTCTGCCTTTGCTCTTGCTACTGCTGTTTTTGCCAATCTCTTGCAATACTCTTAAATCTCTCGACAGCTGTGACGCTTTTTCATTCAGGCTCCTAAAGCCTGCTCGTTTTTCCTAACAGCAAATTTATAAAGCCAGTATCAGTGGCTATCTGAATTAACATCAATCTTCTGTTCACTCTTTTGACACTGGTGATATTGTCCTTTAGATCATTACTGACAAAATTTCCCACATTGTTTCTCCTGGTATCTATTCCACGATACAGCACCCTAAATCCCTCACTTATCTCCTTCGCTCTGCTCGCCTTCCATCTCGTTTCCTGTACACATATATAAATTTGTCTTCTCTTCATGACACCCGATATCTCCCTTTGTTTACCTGTCATTACTCCAACATTCCAGGTTCTTAATCTAGTCCTTACGTTTGTCTCCTGCTTCTTTAACCGCAATCAGGATATGTTCTGCGGTACCCCTGACTAATTTGAAAAAATGTTAGGGTGCCCATGCTGAGCGTCGTTTACGAGGCACGCCCTAGCCTTTTTCGAGAATGAAATGCCAAGATTCATGTTTATTTGATGCCCAATTTTCACACTCGGCTGCGAAGGACTGATAGCAACACCTGTATAGAGTGTGTGTCCTCCACTACTTAATCCATAGTGGGAGACTACTTTAAGTTAGAATTTTCAAATTGCGCACCACTGGCCAGTGACGTCAGAAGAAGTTCCTACGCACAAATGATCTATAACATTAATAAAATAAAAAATCATAACAATTCTGATCTTTATGGACTCAGAGGAAGCCATAGATGCTGTATCATGTCATGCGTTGTAAGCTTTATCTGAGCTAAGTTTCGAGAGATACTTCTCCCATCGTCAGACTTGACCTGTCAGCAAGAATATGAATAAAACACTACACATGAAAAAACATTGATGCAGTAACTGTAAATCATTTCAGTTTTATCTCTGTTTCTGTCTGCTCTAAATCTCTCTTTCAAAAATTGTGATGTCAGAAGAAGGAACTGTTAGTAGTAGCAATCAATAACAGTACTGCTGTCATCCATTGGAAGTCAGAAGAAGGAACTGTTAGTAGTAACAATCAATAAAAGTAATGCTGTCATCCGTTTGCTGATCATGGCATCTTATGAAAAGCAGATCTAAGGCAGGTAACTGAACTACAAGCCAGAAAAAAACCTTTAAAAATGTCAACCCATGCCGGAAAACGTTAGTCAAGATGCTTTTTAAAATCAAATTCTTTGCTATTTGCCTATCGTTGTGTAATTTAGCACAAGAAGCCATTTCAGTACAAATTGATACCACACTCTTGTCAGAAACCAGCGCAGCTGCATCCACAGGGCCATTAGAATTAGAAGATAAAGAACCAAATGCTGAGCAAACAATTAATTTGCTTGTAACGAAATTTGGACACACTACAAACAAAAGTTAAAAAAATGACAATTTCAACAATTAATGCTCTCTTTTGGAGTCAAAGTAAAATACTGAATATGTTTTGCTGTTCTAACAGAATGGTTGCGCAAGCAGACCGACTTGTAATGGAAAAGGAAATTCTTTCCATTTCTTATGCATAACAAGGCAAAGCATTAAGAGATGATTTAGTAGAGATTGTGAAGCAATGACATTGTTGTGATGATCTCTGCAGAGCAGTGCCTGTGAGAAAAATTGTCCAAGTGTCATTAATGAGACAGAAAAAATTAAAAGTCGAAGAGACTAATTCTGGAAAATCTAATAAAGTATATGCTTTAAGTATATGATTAAGGAAAAGCATCCAGAAACGAAAGTTCGATTCTCAAAATATGAATTCCTACGCCGAAAAGAATGTGTACTATCAGGAGCAAGTAGTACCTATGAAGTTTGTGCTTGTACAACACATAACAGTATGAAACAGTGTGTAATGATAACCAATACAGCTATAGCCCCCCCAAAAACGGCTAACCAGGATGTTACATTGCCTCATAATAGTTATGCCACTGGTAAAGAAATATGCAACTGACCACTACCTTAATGTTATCTAGTATAGTGCTAATTTCGTCCACCAAAAGGAACCCCTATAAAAATTGGTTTAACGTTGTTTTAATGGGGTATGTACTCATAGGTTTAATTCAAGCAGTGGACAACAATTGATCGCTCAAACATGGAAACAGTTGTTCAATCAACTTTGAAAGCTTTGCACGAAAAGCACACTTACTTGCTCAGGAGACATGCATTTATAGCCAAACATCAAGCAAGTGAATCTGTCAGAAGGGAAATTTTTGGTTATTGGAGACTTATCTGAAAACTATAGTTTTGTTTGCCCAGATGCAGCACAGTCCTTTTACGGGAACAACAGTAGTGCCACACATCGCCCTTTTGTATCTTTTGCAAAGGAAGAAAAAAGTACTGGAAATCTTGTCTTTAATTGTTTTCAAAATCGTCTTGTGCTGCGTCTAAGGGAAAAGTTTCCTCTTTTGCACAAATATACATATTTTTCAGATAACTGTGCAGGACAGTACAAGAATCATAAAACTTTATGAATCTCTGCAGCTACGAAAAAGACTTTGGAATAACTACAGAAGGTCAGTTCTTCACGAAAAGATATGAGAAATGCCTTTGCGGTGGAATTGGGGGACCTGTGAAACCAGAGCCAGCAGGGAAAGGTCTTAAGAAACCAGAAACGAGCCAAATTCCTATGGTATTACAGCTCTTTGATTTGGTTAAACAAAATTTTCTAGGGGGCAAACTTGAGTTTTTTACTGTTTGGAATGCAAGAAATAAGAAAATTTCCTTCTTGATAGATTTGCCACACTAAAAACTTCTGCAGGGACTCAAAAACAGCATTTTTGATGCCAGTATCAGAAACAGAATTAAGAGTGCGTGAACATAGTAACAGTGGCATTGTAGTGGCATTTTTTCAGCGAAAACAATTCGAATTCAAAGTCTAGGTTTCGGAAAACTCCACGAGTAGTGTGCAGCAGTGAAGAACAACAAGAAATGGTGGATTCTATTTGTTGATCAACTGAAGACAGAGGAAAATCTCTAGCTTTTCTGCTACCTTTTTCCACATGACCCTAGTCCTTCCTTTGTATTTTTAAACCCAAATTGCACCTCTGTTGTTGATATCAGCAATGTAATTACATAAGCCCTTTAAGTGCTAAAGGTGGTACATAAGCTTTTGGGGAAAAAACGAGGCAACGAGGAAAACGAGGTCTTACATTTATAAAGAATGGAACACAATAATTACACCTAAAAGGTCTAAAAGACAATGAAATTATAGCACTATTATTAAACATAAACACCAGCAATTTTTTACATTTATTTAACATTTATAGTTGTCAAACATGGTTATCATCTTCTCAAATTTTTTATTTCCTGATGAGCAAGAAGATTAATTTGTTTCTCATTGTCATTGAAGTTGTAAAAATTTGAAATCACAGATAATATGGGTTTGATCTTTTAATATTATTTCGTGGTGCTATTTGAAAAGGACCCTTTGTCATGGCATTCTTACTCTGTTTTCATCTTTGAATGACCAATTTAGAATTATTGGACTCCAAGTCCATTTCAGTGAATTAATTTCCTTCCTGTTGTCATAGAAGGTGTAAAACTGTTCAATCCTGCTGGGGCTCTTTTTCATCCTACAAATGAATTGCGTCTGGTGTTTTGTCCCATGTTATGAAGTGATTAAAGAAACACGTACTGTTATATTATTTTCAAAATGAAAGTATTTTCCCTATTTTTCCTCTGGAATTCAACATATATCTTGCAGTGGTACCATCAAATATATTTTAAACATAAACACTAGTAATTATTAACTGTTTTACTTTAGCTGTTTAATAATATGGTTCACGTGAAATTTCAGCGATCAACCTCTTCTTGAGATGAGTCTTGCTATGCTTTCACTCAATTCTGGTGCTGATGGATTCGCAACAAGATTGAGTTGAATGGCTTTTGAACTTGTACATGTATATAGCGGGATCATCTACAGTATATGTCCTTGGCGTGTATTGGACCAAAATTTACTAAGCTGGTGAGAGAGAAGGCACATGTTTCTTGCATTCTGAGAGCTGTAAGAGGTAGTGATTTAGAATAATCGTAGTGTTTAGCGTAATGTTTGCGAGAAGCTCGGCATCAAAAGATAAGATTTCTTAGAAAGCTTTCTTTCCTTAGTAATCCAAAATGTCTGACGTTGTTCAGAATGTCCTTTATCCATGCGTGACATTCTCTCATACGTGTATATGACAAGCAGTTGAATCAATTGAAGATTACTTGGGAGCAATAACGGATGGCTTGCGGAGTATGGTTTAGGTGCTTTATCCAATCACTCTAATACCTTGATGCCATTTTCGTCTGTGATTGAAGAAATTAGTTTGGTAAGGGAAGGTTGAATTGCGCTTCAGCTGACAGATTGTTAATGAAAGGAGTTTGACGTTTTTAGCCCAGATTTGATCTTGGCTACAAATCGCAATACGTAGGCAATAACACAAAGAAGCTTCTTGACAGAGCTCAACTTTTCGATGTCAATGATGCGTGTTAATGCAATTTCTGATGTTACTGATGTTACATTGGTGAAAGCTTGTTTTTCAACCTCTTCAGGAGCTGTTAGTTCGACGTGGTTTATTTGACGCTGTGAAATTTCTTTGGCTTATCGATTTTCGTCTCCATTCCAACAGAGATGATTTTCTTGTAACTTACGAAAGAAAATATTTCTTTTGATGAGATTGGTGGGATTCTCGGGGCCTTTGATGTGGTACCCTTGCTTCCCTTGTTAGTCAATTCGTGAATTGCTTTGATGCCACTTCGAACGAGGGTTTGCAGTTCCTTTGAAAACTTAATGTAGGATAAATTTGCTTTAGAATCTGTCCAGCAGATGATTCGCTTGAACTTGTATCGATGGGTTAAAGCGTTTAAAGTAGCAGATTCCCAAACAATTCGAGACGAGAAATCGTTAATGGCTTCATCGGCACAATCTTGGATTTCGAGGATATCAATTCTGTCTCCATTTTTCCTGACTGCTTCATTGGTTTGAGGTATACACATGCACCATAGGCTTTACTGCTTGCGTCACTGAATCCGTGTAGTTTGTAGCTGATTTTTGGATTTGTAGAGTTGTTCTGGATTTATGTGGGTTTGACACTGACGGTTTGTATTTTGGTCAATTCCTAAGCTCTAACATTCCAAGGTTCTGTCGTCTCCTCCTCCAGAGAAACGGTTGACGTAGATTGAGTCGAACATTTTTGTTACAAAATCTTTGTCTTCGGCATACTATTCTGTGTGTTTTCTCGGGGTTCCACTAAGCAAAGAAAGGGAGCTATTGACACCGAACATTACTCGTACAAAAGGATATCGCACAATTGATGGAGTTTCCTTGTTTATGTCATCGGAGCAGAAGTAGTCACGTTCGTATCCTGCGACGTCGATTTGAAAAAATGCCTTTTCGATACCTGCTGCTAATGGAATCAGATACGATAGGAATATTACAAGAATGTCATACAGCAATGGTGTGACTTGAGATTCATTATAGAGGCATTTATTCAGTGAGGGTTCTTGTGATTTTGATCCAGCTGAGGAATAAGTTACCTACTTTAAAATATTCTATTTGTTTTTATAACTGATGTATTGCCCATTTGTGTTGCTCTTAGTTTTATAAGATTGCGCATACCTAAGTCTGAGGTTGTCCTTTTTGACAAAATTGGCATTTTTCTCTTCAGTAAAATACAATAGTGTAAGGAACTTTTGTCTAAAATTATAAAAAAACATTAACAAGGAAGAAATTTTTGACGAATTTGAAGTTTTCCATGGTCAAATTTGGCAAAATTGGCAAAAATGTGAGAAATAGAAAATTTAGAAGTCAAAAAATTTTAGACCTATAGAAACAAAAGAATTTTTGAAGTATTTTTAAAAATTCTAGTATGGGGCTTTTTTACCTGTCTGTTCTCTTAGGCTCGAGACAAGACATTGCGCTGATAAATAAAACCCGCCGCAATGTTGACAGTGCATGCGCATTTGGCACTCATTTTGTTAAAAAGAAGGAGATAGAAGTAATCAAAGATCAAGACCCGAAATAGGAGCTCAAGAGAATTTGGAACTGCCACGTAAGTATGCAATGAAGTTAGTATTAGAAACCCTTAGGAACAATAGCTAATTGTCGCTTCGATTGTCCCATAGAAAGCTAGCCCTGAAATTTCATTTTTACATGATATAAAAAGCTCGTAGTTTGAGAGCTGCAAAGATCCCTGAGTTATAAGTTGTAAATCTAAGGTTACAGTTCGTAAATTAATGTTTATCAAATTTTCAGCATAAAACCAACTATGAAAGCTCTGTTAAGAAGATGATAAGAATTCTAATAGTAATAGCAATAAATAATAAGATAGTAATAATAATAGTAATATAATAATAATAAAAATGATGATGATGATGATAATAATAATAATAATAATAATAATAATAATAATAATAATAATAATAATAATAGTAATAACAAGGTTTCAAAGGACTACTAATGCCGGGATGGTTGAGGAAGATGAGCGTCCGATACCCACAAATTATCCCAACGGCAAGCAAAAGATACAGCTCTGGTAGTCCAAGTCCAACTCCTTGCCTTCACGTGGCGAAACTGTTTGAAACTAACAGGAGAAGGGGCAAAAGGCGAGTATCTAGCGTCTTTAAAAAAACAATGCTTTGGGTAGAACAAGCTCGTTAACATTGATCAAGTAGTTGTTCTAAGAGAAGGAAATCTCTGATTTCAAAACCAGGGCAGACAGGACTTTTTAATCTCTGGGAAGACTGTCCATCTAGTGGAAACTACACAAACAATGGTATGGGTGGATGATACCGTTAAGCCTTGGATGGCAACTCATCTAGTGGAGTTTACACGAACAATTATAACCGCAATCCTAAGGTACCCTGCCGATATGTGTGAATGGCACGGCGTTATGTGGTCGCCGATCTCGGAACCTGGGAGAACTGGCACAACCTATCAAAATAAAAGCCTTATCTAGAGAGCTGGGCAACACTGAGTGGA